>JAGSMP010000578.1:0-146326 GCA_029286625.1 Parnassius orleans
GTAAAGAGATATATTTGATGATTAATAGACGATATTACTCCATGTAACTGGAATAAAACTAGTTTCACGGATTTTATACCGTATTGTCACGGGGGGAGGGACCGACCATGGGTGCTATTAAGTTCCCAAATCAAAAGTTAAAATAACACGCGATGAAATCCGTATAACTACTTTCATTCTATTTGTAATATTCGCGTAAATATAAGGAATTATTCTATGTAACTGTTTAATAAAATTACTTAAAAAAGAAATGCTACTGATATATTGATTATTTTCTATGTAATGTGTACAATTAGATGTTGCATGTAGTGTGATTTAAAAAGGTATATAGAACCTTCAGTCTTCATAAGTAAAATTTTACAGAAGCTTTGAAAATGGAGAAAATATAAGGTAACCAGGTTCTGCATTTAATGCGAGTTAATAATTTTAGCAACTTTGTTGTGGGAACTTTAAGAAATATATTTGAATGTTCATGACAATATCTGTCCTGTCTATCAATTAGTGTTTTTTTTTTCAATATTTTGTCGATAGTCACTAAATTATCTTTTTGAGTGGAAAATTTATCAACGTATCCTTAATATTAGGTCCTTACATATGAAATTAGAGTTTTGTACGGGAGGAATATAAAGTCATTTTTTTTTTGTAAAATATATTTAATTAATCAAAGTATGCACCGTTGTTATCTATGCACTTTTGCCATCTCATAGGTAGTTCATTGATCCCTTACTAAAAAACTATGGGGGCGAGAATCAATAAACTCTTTGAAGGCGGTTTGGACTGCCGCATCGGAGTTGAATTTTTTTCCTTGTAAGAAGTTGTCCAAATTCCGGAATAACTGGTAATCTGTTGGAGCAAGGTCCGATAAGTACAGTGGATGTCGCAGACATTCCAATTGTAGCTCATCTAACTTAGTGGTTGTTTGTTGCAGTGTGGTTTTGCGTTGTGTTTTGCGTTGAAGCAGCAGTGGCCTAGAACGATTGACCAATCTCGGTTATTTAGCAGCTAGTTCTTCCTTCATGGTTTGCAGTTGCTGACAATAGATATCTGCCGTAATCGTTTGGCCAGATTTTAGAAAACTGTAGTGAACGACACCGGCGCTAGTCCACCAAACACTCACAAGTAACTTCCTATTATCGTACAGTATCCACTTTTCATCATAAGTAATGATTCGATTTAAAATCCCTTCATTATTGTGTCGGTTGAGCAAAGCAACACAGCAGTCGACGCGTGTTTGCAAGTTCGATTCACTCAATTCATGAGATACCCATCGTTCAAGTTTTTTTACTTTCCCGATTGGCTTCAAGTGGATTAATATAGTTTTATCACTTACCCCGTAGCCTGCAGCTATCTGTGAAGTGCTTTGTGATGGATCCGCTTCCACATTAGCCTTTAATTCTTCATTTTCCACTTTGATCTCCGGCCGTCCACAGGGTTGGTTCTGAAGGTCGAAATTTCCAGAACGAAAACGTTGAAACCAAAAACGTACTGTGCTTTTGCGACACCAGCATCATTAATCCTTCGAGCTGTTTCTGCAGCACTGTTGCCACGGTAGAACTCGTACTGTAAATATACCGGTATTTCATGTTTTCCATTGTGCGGTAATAAGCGACCCAAAGAAAAAATTATGAGGAAAAACAAATGAATGACTGTTTCAAAACTCAAATGTACCAGCTAAATGAATTTATAAATTTGAATTTGGAATTCTTAACCAAAGAGGAGATATTTCAGATCAAAGTGGTCAACGACAAAACGCTGATTTCATATGTAAGGACCTAATATTTTACACGTTATCAATTCCTGAAAATGTAGTGCCTGCTTATTAATTACCAATATTAAATTCCCAGTCATTTTATTTTAAAATTACAACCCACTAATTTCGTCGAAAGATGAATTAGTTGTAACAATATGATGCTAATGCAGCGATTCTTATATAAGTTATTTTCCTACGTTGAATACAAATACGCAGAGCAAGCTTCCTTCCTTATCCGTTCTCGTATCGATTGACCCTGGGTCACGTCCTGTAATGCCCAAATGTACATTGATTTATTTTCTTATGTATAGAAATCTGAAGAACTGTTTATATATTTATTAAATTTAAATAATAAATATAAAAACATTTCTGCTTAAAAACATTTATTTCTTAATGTCAATTTTCAAAATTGAAGTGACTAACGAATTAACAGTCTACCTTTTTTTATAGAAAATGTATGACAAACGAGCACACAGTCCACCTGATGTAAAGTAGATGCTGTGGCCCATAAACATCTACATCTATCCTAAATTATGAATCAAAATGCAGATGCGTTGTAACCCCTGAGGACCAGTATGAAATTTCTACTATCCAGTTAAAAAAGGTATCTGGTTCTCAAGAGTCATTATACAAAACAAAAAAAATTAAGATGCTATTTTACGCTGGTATTCTGTGAGAGCGTGGTACTATACAGCTATATTAATAGCTGCAGTATGACTCTACCTGATGTCAGTGAGTCCTTTAGCAGTCCATAAACACCATCAGCCAACTTCAAAATAAGAAGTCTACAAATGCGTTGTCACCTCTGAAGACTAAGATGGAATGCCTCGCAGCAACTTGACCACAGCAATGCAAGCACTCGTTGGCAGTAGAAATAGATGAGTGAGTGGAGCCTACCCAAACTGACTCCTAGGCTGAAAGCCGCACCACCTAGTAGGTAGTAGTAGTCTTTTTACCCAAATGTCAAACCTGCACCAACTTTCCCACGGTATAACTTGTTGACTGACAGAAGTGGCTTATTTTTCACAGATCCTCAATACACTGGAAATCGGTATGATACTTTCCTCCTAACCGATTTTTGACTACGACTCCAGCTTTCGAATTATCCGACTCATCAACTACTCGGTAGGCAAACAATTACGTTTAATTGTTTTGTCACTATTAATAGTTTCTTTCTTTTAAACTATATTAGAAGACATAAAAAATATTAAACATAACAACATAAAGAAAAAATTAGTTCAACTCTAACAGTAACTGATCAAACGGATATTTTTGATACTTAAGCAAGTATTATCTCTATATTTAGTTTTGATATTTTTATACTATAGTGTATTTGTTCCAGCTGTCTTTGTTCGACAATAGAGTTACAATTACAAATATCTTATAACTATAGAACATGTTGAATATGTAAAAATATGTAATCATTATTGTAAGCTCTCTTAGCGAGCTACAATGAATTAAAAATAAGTATGTCTGTGTGTATCAAATACCGGTTGGATCGAGAGTGAGCAAGAGGTTACGTCACTATAGCGGAGCCTTATATCGATGGTAGCGGTGTAGAATTGAGGGCAGATCAGGAAAATTACACTCGTTTGTGCAGTGTAAAGTTCAGTGTAGGTGCCAAGCAGGAGAGATTCTGCCGAAGTCATTCTACGAGTGAAGGCATTCTACGAGTGCTAAGATAGTGTCGTAGTTCTGTCCGTGGTGGTGGTTCTTCTGGTGCAGGCAAGTCGGATGGTGTTGCTGAGAGGATGCTCTGTGTTACGTTGAGATGGGTGGTGTTGCTGTTGGTTTGCATTCTTTGGTGTTATCATGTAATTGTGTCCTTCACGTTACACCAGTGTGTAATTGTTGCGGGGAAATGTTACGGTATGTTCGAACTATAATTACTCTATACTGAATGTATAGTGCTTTACGCTGTCTTATTACTGATAATGATTGTTTGCGTAAGTAAGAGAGCAAATTGAACATCCGCTCTCACAATTTTACTATTTTTACAATTAACGCTATCCTGATGTATACGTGTAAATTTGTTAGAAATTTAATAACGCTTTGAAAAGCATGCAACATACTCAAACAGAACTTGACTAGAATATATTTGGTATACACCAAATATATTCTATAAAAACAATAGAATAATAAAATTCCTAATGTGAATTTCACGGTCTGTTTGTTACTGTGAAAAAAAAAACAATTAAAATTTAATACCAGCTAACCCAAGCACACCACTGCAAGACTTCAAGATACTATAAGTTTTTTTTGCGTGGATCGGATACAAATTAATATTTTTTTAGTTGAAAGTAGCCGTGGTTAACTTTTACATTGTGACGTTAATCATCTCAGTTCCCCTGTTAACTTTATAACTTTATCTGAAATTTCGGAAATATAAAAATAAGTTTTGTACCTTAGGTGCCCAAAAAAAAATCTCAACACAAACATGACTTCTTATATTTACGCGAAAACTAAACATGGAATAAAACTAATTAAAAGGATTCAATCAAGTTTAGTTTTAACTTTTTTAATTCCCGACGTTTCGGGCAGTTTACAGGCCCCTAAGTAACTGTGTTGTTTGTCGTCCTGATGTCATAGTTAACGGAGGCTACATTCAACTTTTCTTATTAACTTTTGGTCTGATCTACGCAGTATGAGCTTAAAGTATCAGAAGTCATGCAGTTGTATGCTTGGGTTTTGATTAAAATTTTTAATTTTTTGATCCCAAGCACAGCCATCTTCTATTAAAATTATGATTTTTTTTAATTTGAATAGGCTCGCGTATTATTCACGGTAGGAATTAGTATTCTTTTGCAAGGACTTGTGATATATCAATTCCGATATATTGCTTGGGACGATTTTCAACATGTTGACTTCCCGGAGCATCGTTGCTTCACATCAGCGATGTTCTTTTAAGCGGGTTTTTATTAATCTTTTTTATCTTTTACTATGTAAGAGAGAGCATCCCCGTGACCATAGGTGCTGTAAAGTACCCGAAACTTCGGGAGTTAAAAAAGGTAAAATAAACGCGATAAAAGCCGTAAAATTAGTTTTATTCAACACAATCACTGACTTGTGATGGGCAGCAGCGCTACCCTGCCCAGTCCGCCCTGTATGGTGAACATGGGCATTAGCATATCAGCTGATGGAGTTTTAAAAATGCCCAAGTCCGATTATGGAACTCAAAAGGCTGATGGTGATCCTTGGATAGAGGAGAAAAGATCGAATCCGATGGTTGGCAGTTTATAAGATGAATACATAATATTTTTCATTTAAATATCATAAGATTTATCATTACAGCGAGCGTTAGCGCTCGCTGTAAATTTCACAGTACGTGAGCAACTTGGGTTCGAACCCCGCCGGCACCAATGAAATTGTTAATTGCAATTTTAAGTGCTGATATACCACGTGCTCGGCGGTGAAGGAAAATATCGTTAGGAAACCTGCATGTCTAAGAAATAAGAAAAAAAAAATTCTAAGACATGTGAAGTTCGCCAACACGCAATGGGCCAGCGCAGCGGACATTTTCTTGCCCTAAAACCCTCTCAGAAATGAGGGGAGGCCTGTGCCCAGCAGTGGGACGTATATAGGCTGTAACTAAATATCATAAATTAAATTAAATTAAACTTTGTGAAATATTTTCTAACATTCGCAAAAAAGAACTAACTCAGATAAGTTCAACACAAAGAATTGATCAGAATATTTCATGAATTTTCTACAAAAGAGGCATCAGTCACTTTGAGGAGGGTTCCCGGAGCTCATTTTTCACATCTAATTTATTCGGTTTTAAGTAAAACGATTGTAGTAATAACTCTCATAAGCTCTTATTTAATATAATAATTTACAACAGTCATTTCAGACACTCAAGGTTAATAGTAGCATTAATACACTTCGCGGAAATTATCATGCAATAAGAATTGAGATTGGTTCTTGTGTACTTTTTATGGGAAGAAAAAGAAAAGGTCTCTCATAAGCTCTTATTTAATATAATAATTTACAACAGTCATTTCAGACACTCAAGGTTAATAGTAGCATTAATACACTTCGCGGAAATTATCATGCAATAAGAATTGAGATTGGTTCTTGTGTACTTTTATGGGAAGAAAAGAAAAGGTCTCTCATAAGCTCTTATTTAATAATAATTACAACAGTCATTTCAGACACTCAAGGTTAATAGTAGCATTAATACACTTCATGGAAATTATCATGCAATAAGAATTGAGATTGGTTCTTAAAACTTTTATGGGAAGAAAAGAAAAGGTCTCTCATAAGCTCTTATTTAATATAATAATTTACAACAGTCATTTCAGACACTCAAGGTTAATAGTAGCATTAATACACTTCATGGAAATTATCATGCAATAAGAATTGAGATTGGTTCTTGTGTACTTTTATGGAAGAAAGAAAAGGTCTCTCATAAGCTCTTATTTAATATAATAATTTACAACAGTCATTTCAGACACTCAAGGTTAATAGTAGCATTAATACACTTCATGGAAATTATCATGCAATAGAATTGAGATTGGTTCTGTACTTTTTATGGAAGAAAGAAAAGGTCTCTCATAAGCTCTTATTTAATATAATAATTTACAACAGTCATTTCAGACACTCAGGGTTAATAGTAGCATTAATACACTTCGCGGAAATTATCATGCACTATCAATAAGAATTGAGTTTGGTTTTTGTGTATTTTTTATGGGAAGAAAAGAAAAGGTTCGTGTGTATATTTTAAGTGTGCTATTATCATAACTTTTCAGTGAACATTTTTACGCATTCGGGTTTTTTTTTTTAAATACTGTTTTAACCTTTGGACTTGTTTTTCGTAAGTATTTAAATTAGTTTGCACTATGTTTAAAAATTAATCTCTTATTTTAAATTATGTAAAGCATGAAAATGATCTTTTAGATATTCTCGTTCCAAAAGAAGCCAATACAAAATATTACCCAGTTAAGTTTCGATATTATAAACCTCTTTAAATTAAAAATACTTTAGACAATATTGCAACTTTTTTTATAGAATAAGAGAGACAATCAAGCACAAAGTCCACCTTATGGTAAGTGGATGCTGTGGCTCATAGACATCTACATTTATCCTTGATTAAGAATCAAAATTCGGATGCGTTGTCAAGCTTGAGGACTTGACTCGTTTCCAGTAAATAGAGTCTCCGGTTCTCTACACTCACCATACGAAACACAGCAGCATTAAGCTGATATTTTAAGCTGGTATTCTGTGAGAGCGTGGTACTTTCTCGGTTGATTTGTGCTTCAACCATAATATAGCTGAAGCGTGGCTCTACCACGTATATGGTTATAAATCACATTCACAGTACTGTAAAATGTTGTCTCTACATAGTTGAAATGTTGTTTGAACAAAGAAAGTCGTGCTTTTAAACTAAATCAAGATTAAATTTTATCCTTCATGAATGGAATCAGGCATGTCACTTCTTATATAGCAGGTTTTGTCAAAATTTACAAGAAGTATCTCACCGAACGCAAAATATTTTATAGCGCACTATTTCTGTTTTATATGGCGTTTACAGTCAATTGTAATTTTGGGTCATGGCTGCCACCCAAAGAGATTCAGTGATTTTATTAGCCCTGTGAGTATTATTTACACAAGTTTTGTTTTGTTGGACTGATTTACTCGTACTACATAGGGGAGAAAAGTTATGACTGAAATTAACCTAAACATTCATCACAGCATATTACGACTTTACATTTTTTTGGTACATTCCATTAAGAAATGTTGTGCGTCGTCTTGTTTATCACATAACTCACATAAAGGAGAAAATAATGCTAAGTGTAGATCTGTAAACAATTGTGATTGTGAAGCGTATACTTAATTAAGACAATTAACTTAGTGAAGTAACATTCAACATAATAAAGGCACATGCCTCCTTTTTTTACAGAATATGGGTGACAAGCGAACACATAGCTCACCTGATGGTAAGTGAATTCTGTGGCCCATAGACATCTAAATCTAGTTGTCTCAATTAAGAATCAATATTCAGATGCGATGTTACCACTGAGGACTAAGGCGGAATGCCTCGTATTCAATATAGTAGTAGTAAGTGAATTTCAAATTCAAATTTATGTCATATTTAGGCGATGACATGGAATTTTTTGCAGGAACTGTAATGATACTCTAGTAATCTAGTATATTTTGATGGGTGGGCTCGACCGGGGAGGACCTCGCTCTCACAGAATACCAGCTTAAAATAACAGCTCAATGCTGCTGTGTTTCGTATGGTGAGTAGCCTCGCTCACAGAATACCAGCTTAAAATAACAGCTCAATGCTGCTGTGTTTCGTATGGTGAGTGTAGCGAACCGACCTTACTGGAAACGAGGCGTTTCATCTTAGCCCTCAGGGGTGATAACGCATCTGCATTTTGATTATTTACCGAGGATGAATTTAGATGTCTATGAACTACAGCACCCACTTACCATTAAATGGACTGCGCTCGTTTGTTACCTTTATTCTATAAAAAAAGATCTATTTTATCATACATAAAGCACGCAAGTTGTGTTTCTGTAAAAACTATTTGTTCAACAACATACAACGGTATTTAATAACTTCAAGTGTAAGCAAGTTGTTTCAGTATTTATATACATAAATGCTTTTTAACCCACTTCGTGCACAGTGAAATGGATCGGGTGTGACAACGCAACATGTTTTAAAATATAGAATCCGAGCATATTTACCTGCCGGTGCATCTGCTCCTGATTCGTTTTTGATGAAAGTTAAAGTTCGTGTTTTTGTCATAAAATTAAGTAATGTAGAAACTTTATTCGTATAAAATTGTATTTATATTTTTACTAAGCAGTTTTGAGTTCGCAATAAAATATCTAATAACGCAAAACTTTTAAAGTAATCTCATTATTTCACCTTTAAAGCACGAAAGTGTTAGATCATTATTCAAATCAAAGTTTCACTCAAAAGTACGCCTTTAATACTAGACTGCGACTTCGTCGAGCAGGTCTATTTATTCCTCACTTCAGTTCGCATAGTTCATTAAAAATCACGGAAAGCTCTTCGTGTTCTTGTTTATTTCTGAAAAATCAGGTCAGGCGGAGCTTGTGAGCGAGTTAGTGTAAGTGAGATGACCTCGACCTCGTACTATTCCTTGTGCAGTTGCAGAGCAAAATAAGTCATGGAGATTAGCATTACATAACATATATACATAAACACTCACGCCTGTCAGCAGGGGGGTAGGCAGAGACTATGGACTGCCATTTGGTACGATCCTGACACACCTCTCGCGCCTCCTTTACATCCATAAACCTACGCATACATGCTCATCGGTTAAGGGTACTCTTAATTTGGCCCATCTTCAATTTACCACCAATTATGCAAATAAACTTTATTCTAGGGCATCCCTTGCTGACTCTGCCGTATACTTGACCCGTTCATTATTATAATTAGACTAATAAGAAGAATATATTGATTTTTTAACAAAACTCTTTTTTTTATTTATTCTACTACATATTTCTTTATTGGTTATCATATATTATAAATTTTACCATCATCTAAAATGTTTCACATCTGCCGGAAATCCCGTAACGCCAACTTTTTTATTATTGTGTTCAGCAAGCTATAGTGGCAATGGACAATTGATGGGCACGAAAGATTCTCGTAAGTAATCATGGCACTTCCTCATACCGTAATATCATCACTAATATAATAATTGGGTGTATTAGTAGCTCCACTTTTCACAATTATCCCAAAAAATAATGCCAGCGATTTCAAGGAGTCACGCTCTTTATATTTTTGCCTCATACATTTAAGATTATCGAGAAAGCTGTATATAGCTAAGCCAAGTGTAAATATTATATATGATGGTGCTTGCGCCATTGCACGTGCGGTGGTGCCGGTGTTGCTAGACAAAATTCTTGTAAACAACACGTGCACCGCATACCTGCGCCCATTGCACCTGCGGTGACGCCCGTGTCTAGCTACTTGTTTTGCTTGTATAAAACCGACGGAGCGCCCGCCATGAAGGCAGTCTTGGCTCTGGCGTGGAATGGTGCACTTGTCGTATTCCGTTACTAGCTCGTCTTTGACAAATTGGATAATGAATTCGTGCAAACGAATTAGTTATTATTCTCAACTACAAAATTAGTCTCGGTACAATTTATAGTTTTTATTAACTAATATATTGTAAATTTAACTTATTTAAAAGAAAGTTCCCGCTGTGTTTCTTGCTGGTTCTTCCCAGGACAGAGGTTTTATCCGAACCAGTGGTAGTAAAACTATATTGAATAAAAGTGATTCTAAAAGCCTTTTCATGTGACTGTCATAATATCATCCTTCATCAAAAATGGGAATAAAGCTTTCCATTTAAGTTCTGTATGTTATAATGACCTTTCTACATATATATTTTAAAATTGCCGGTACAAAACCAAAGCCAAAACATAGTAAGCTGTGAATGTCATCTGACATCTGTGAATATCATGTTTAGTTCTGCAAAATATTACATTAGTATTAGTATAGGTAAATAAATTTAATATGTTACCATTCCAGTATCATTGAAATTATACCTACTTGTTATCAATAATAATAGGACAAATAACAAAAACAAATAACAGATTACAAGTTAAATCAAGCATTAGAATAAAGCAAAGTCAAAGCAAGTTACTTGTTGCGAATTATGCGCTTGGGCCTCGTCGTCCACTTTGGTGCGCTATCGCTATTAACATTCGATGGGACTTTCTTGGTCATAGAATCAGATGGTCAATCCGATGCAGCAGACTGTTCATACTGCGCAATGAGCTCAACGAGGTCCTTGGTGTCCGTCAGTCGATGGCGCTTACCACTAGGCAACTTGACGTAGATATTACCATTCTTCTACATCGGTTGGCGGTTATTAGCTATTCTGGTATATACTAGATATTAAATGCCCTGATAGGCGAAGGCATAGTAGCGGCCAATCTATGAGACCTCTTGTACTGCAAACGTCTATCCATCTGCTAAGTGTGACGATTAATACACTCTACTGAGGACGAAGCCCATCTCCGATAAACTATATACCTTGCGCCCTGGATTTTCTACTGCTGGACAAGAGCGAGCTTGCGGGTTGATGAAGATGAAGATAAAGATAACCTATCATAATTGCAGCATAATTAATTATATTGATAAAATTATAATTAATATTGGACGTATTTATAAGCTTATAGTTTTTACAGCACAAGTGTATATTATTTGAAGAAATGACGGTTTTAATTTTTTTAATCAATCATTAGTACGATATCATGAAACTGCTCTATTGAAAATTCAGTTCAATTTATTTGTTTATTTGTTTCTAGTTCATTCAATTTATCCGCAAGCACCACACGGACAAACTCAGGACGCGTTGAAGCATAATTTATTGACAATTTTTGGAAGTCTGTTATAATAATACAAAATGTTAGAAATGTTTGAGTTTATTCCGTTGCTTTTATACATAAGTGGTGAAAACGAAAGCACAGTAGACCTATCAAAATCAAAATGCTGTCACATTGTCACGACTGAAGGACTTAAATAGAATGCCTGGTTACCATTTAAAAGGGTCGACGGTTCTCATCACTGAACAAAATGAAGCATATAATGCTCCTGTATGATGCTGCTTACACTAAATTCTGGTTGAACAGACCTATTCGTGCTGCCTTCATAATACAGCTGAAGCGTGGCTTTTTAACCTATGACTCGATCATTGGCAATCTTTACATTTAAGGTCAGGAACTCCGTAGAAAGCAACAGACTGACTAGTCGCATTTTCTAATTTTAGTAAGCAGTTTGAAAGCTTTTTAAACAATATAGCTGTACATTAAAGGATAAATGAATTTATTTGAATAAAATAAAAGAATAGAATAGAATAATTTTTAATAACATAGATTACAAGAATACTTATTAAAAGTCATTTAAATTTTAAAACTGGTTTGAAAAACCTCTGTCGGGACGAATCACCAAGAAACCTAGCAGTATTTTTTAAACATTAATTTACAATCACGTATGAAAACATTGAGAAACAGTATGGTAGCGATCACCTCTTTTCCAGGGATTATTATCGATCATGTACATATGTACATAATTTCTGGCACCCTTGTAATATTTTTTAAAGTTTTTGATAGATATGTGCGTTGACTTTGTTGTAAAAGCGTATACGTTGCCCGTAAAGGAATTACTGACTTTTGAGTCGAATAACTGGTATAACTAGCTTGTGCTTTTTCCCAGTATTCACAGAATGGACATCACTTTTTTCTAATAAAACTATTTTTGTTTTTGTGTACATACATTACATTTTCGTAAACATACTGAGAGGCTGAAATTAATATATTTATTTTTAATAATTTTCT
Organism: Parnassius orleans; assembly: GCA_029286625.1. Lineage (NCBI taxonomy): Eukaryota > Metazoa > Arthropoda > Insecta > Lepidoptera > Papilionidae > Parnassius > Parnassius orleans. The sequence continues at coordinate 12,074 of JAGSMP010000578.1, forward strand.
CAAAGGATTCCTTCGAATTCAATTCTAATCACTGTTCATGTTTTGATGTTATTCTGTTTCGTGTACCTAAGTTATATAATTATAATATATATAATATTCGTAGAAGCTAAACGGTTTTGCCAAATCTACGTCCGTAACTTATAATATTTTGTCCTGTATGGGCGCTGTCCGATAGTACATTTATAACTCTGCGTAAACTACATAATAATCTCTAAAAGTCGAGATCCCTTCTAACATTCTACTTATATGGACATCTAATCGGTCGAGAATATGTGATCTAACGATAATTATGGACAGAGGATAATTATAAAGTCTTCTGTATTTCTGTTTATAATATTCATACATACATACCTATTATCACTGTAATCCCCGAGGAGTAGGTAGAGCCCAAAGAGTGAGCTTATCTTATGCGACAGAATAGTCACGCAATTGAGGGAGGTCAGGAGGTGCTCTTCAAACTAGGTAAATCACATTTTTTAACCCCGACGAAAACAGAGGTGGTTATATGCATAGTGTTCATCTTTGTATCTGTGTTTCTGTATGTGGCATCATAGCTCCTGAACGGATGAACCGATTTTGATTATGTTTTTTTGGAAAGCTCTCTTAATTGAAGTGTTTTTAGCTATGTTTCTCTGTTAATCTATTTAGCTGTTTGAAGATCATCAGGTCTTTTGTTTCAGGGTTTTAATTTTTTAATATAAGTTATATTTTATTACGTGGATCTAAACTAATGAATTTTTAACGTCTTTAATATAATGGATTCCCGCAAAGCAACACCTGATTATATTATACTATACTGTATATTTTTAATTTTTTACAAATATAGCTTTCCTATAATGAAATTAGATTTAAAATAGTTTTGATCGACAGTGGCGGTGCAAGAATATGCAATACCCCATGTCGACTGGAACAGTAGATGGGCAGCATCTCTTCCTGATAACAGAAAAATTGTAATAAATAAAACTGCCAACCCGCTTGCTAACGTACAACTATGGAAATATCCACTTTATGAGGCAATCTATAAGGAGGCCCTTGTTCAGCAGTGCATTTTTAATAGGCCGAAATGAATGGATAAATCAATCAATCAATGAAATAAACGGTGTCCGCCGGCAGATTTACACTTTGCATCGAGCTCACAGCGTGCAGCAAGGCGGTGGCGGGGTATGGTATCGTTCGACGCGGGAGTGTTGCGGGTTGTTTAGTAGCCATGAGTCAGTGGACGGGGCGCATCGCGCTTTCGCTGTCGAAGCTTATTTTGCGAACAACTATTCGATCAATGTGGCGAGGCGTTCTTTTAATTCTCACTTCGGTATCCGCCGATTAAGGATGGTCCGTCGAATCAACTGATGTGGGCGTGGGTCAAGAAGTTCAGAGAAACTGGATCAGTTATATAAATGAGCCTCGGCCTGGACCTTCAACGTCTGTAACTACGCCTGAAAACACAGAGCTTGTGAGAAGGGATTTTGCGAAATCCTCGCAAATCTATCCGGAAGATTGCAGCTGCAACCGGTGTGAAAAAGACGTCAGTTCACAAAATAATTCGAAAAAGATGAAGTTCCATCCATACAAGCTTCAAATTATCCAGCATTAAAAGAAGATGACTACACAAAGAGGCAGACTTACGCAAGAGTGTTTTGAACGATTTTCTACGCCTACGCGTATGTTTAACATCTTTTTAGTGACGAGGCGCATTTTCACCTCGGAGGGTATATCAATAAACAGAACATGCGATATTGGGTGAGAGCAACCCATACGAAGTCCATCAAAACCTCTTCACAGCCCGAAGACCACGGTTTGGTGCGCCATTTCTGGAAATGGCATAATTGGCCGTATTTTTTAACAGAGGTGAAACTGTTACCGCAGAGCGGTACCGTGATATGTTGGATATTTTTTTTATACCCGAGCTGCATCGTCACGTCGGCTACAATAACAGAACTCACTTTCAGCAGGATGGGGCCACAGCACACACCGCCCGGGAGTCAATGTTTAAAGTGAGAGAGCTTTCCTGGAAAATTAATAAGTCGATTCGGCGACGTAGCCTGGCCCCCTAGATCTCCAGATCTGACCCCTTGCGACTTTTTCCTCTGGGGATATCTCAAGTCTCGCGTTTACAATAATTCTCCATCAACAATAAACGCCTTACAAGAAAATATCCGCCGCGAAGTTCAGGCTATCAGTCCAGCACTTTGCAAGAGTTTCACTAATATGAAGGAAGACTGCAAGAATGTTTGCGACTAGAAGGACGTCATTTTGAGTGGAGTAATTTTTAAGAAGTGATTTCCGCACTATCCTTTTGTAAGAAAACAAATAAATAATTTAGATTATGTAAATACTTTTATTTTATTTTATTTTATAAAGTGTAAAATCTGCCGGCGGACACCCTGTATATCTGTACTATAATGAAACTCTAACACGACGTCTGTCTGAACACGCATTACGCAAAAACCTGTGAACCGATTAGGATGGGATTTTCACTAGTAGATAGTTGATATTATAAGAAGTAACTTAGGCCACTTTCATTTTAGGGTTCAGCGCAAAAAAATTCCACGCAGGCGAAGTCGCGGGGAACAGCCAGTAGTTTATATATTTTAATATCGCGTTCGCGACTGTGTCTTCTGAGATTCCGTAATTGTCTTTTAATAAGTCAATACACGCATTTCTTTTATATTGCTCGTTTAACATGTCTTTGATATGCGACATCCGTGTTGGTAATTCTTTATTAATAAAATAAATTAAAGTCAAAAGTTATGTTCTACATTTAAACTTTAATACTCTTTAAGATGTTCAATTATTATTTAATCAACTTACATTGAATCATAGACTTAGAATATATTCTAAGTCTATGTATTGGATAGTAGTCTTGATTCTTTAGGATTTTAATAGCAATTTACAGACGTATGTGTATTAACGTATGTGAGCAATTATTTATCTACAAAATATTAAAGTCACACCAAAAGCACTTCTACAAGGTTTGCAATAGATGTGTACAAAGTAGTTTGAGATATTAACGTACTCGTTTGTGAATTAAAAACGGTAAGTTATTTGATAAATAGATAATTAAATTACTGTGAATAAGAAAAATAACAAAATCTGTCATTATATTAAACGTTTCTTATTTGTGGTTATAATTTTTCCTTTTTAGTTTGCGCTGGATGACAATAAGGTGAAGTCAAGTAGTAAATTGGCAATAAATTGCTCGGTTATGGTGAGGATACACGATGGCACTAATACTGAACACCAATTTTGTCGTTGATTAAGTTGCAAGTAATTTAATGAGTCGATATCAGCCAGAGGGTCCAAAACACTGAACGCAAATAAAACATTGCTATTATTGGTTCAAAATTAGAGACATTTGTGTCACAAAGCGCATACATTATGTACGGTGTCTGCAAAACCTTGTAACAGTTAAACTAAATATGTTATACCGTGCTGTTAAACAATTGAATATTTAAATGTCTAGTGTCTATAGTTGTCATATATTCTCACCGTTACTCAGATATAAGCTCATCTGAGTAATGAAGCAATATATTGCGCACATAATTATATACACTCTAGGCAGGGATTAGCTTTGAGAGCATCGAGAACTATACCTTGTTATTAAAGGTCATGTACTCGTACTACTATAAAAATACATAATATTATGAACATATATATTGCATAGTGGGTATAATCTAAATCGTAAAGCGATAAAAATTACATTAAAGTTCCGATACATATTTATGAAAGTTTTGATAATATATAGTAACATTTTCACAATAATACAAACTAAAATTATTATATTAAAGTCTTCAAGAATGCAAACTGCGTTTCCTCGCTGAATGGGCTATACTTAGACTTTAAGCGGGAAAAGTACAATTCGTCTTGTCACCAGCACAGCGACTACGCACTTAGCGTAGCGTCTACACACGTTGCACAGATAATTTATGTACGAGTGCTTTATCTTCGTTTAGTCATGTAAGACTCTTCTTTAGTCATATTATATGTAACAAAATATATTAGGATATAATTTTATACGAAAATAGATAAATATCCGTATATTTATATGTATATGTGGAAAGGATGTTAAGAATAATAATTAATTCGTTTGCACGAATTAATTATCCAACAGTCAAGGATAAGCTAGTAACGGAATACGACAAGCGCACCGTTCCACGCCAGAGCCAAGACTGCCCCAACGGCGGCCGCTCCGTCCGTTTTATACAACCAGAACGGGCGCCACCGCAGGTCTTATGGCGCAGGTGTGCGGTGCACGTGTTGTTTACAGAATTCTGTCTAGCTACACCGATGCCGCCGCACGTGCAATGGTGCTAGTGCCGTCACGGTCATGCTGACATGTGTGCGTCCTCGCACGCGCTCCATCACAATCTAAGTTATCTGTAGACAGAAAACATCGTTCGATTATCCTGACAAAAATCATAAATGGTTACAAATTCAGCAACATATTCTGGTCCGGTCTATAATGACCCTGCATATATTAACAATTAGCTCTGGTCTGGTCTATATCGACCCTTCAAATAATTAGTATTGGACCGGTTCCTTGCAATACTAATCAGTTTTGGTCCGGCAAATGCCCTTCAAAACTTCTCTTTTTCCTTTAATAGAATCTTTCTTTTTTCTATTTTCTCTTTTTTTCAAGTACTGTTTATGCTTGTCCGAATCACTATTCCTATAGCCATATCATTGGACCGGCACAAAGCCCTGCAATGATAGTAAGAACCATTTTTTTTTCTTACTCTTTTTTTTCAATTCAGTATAGAGCAATTACAGTTCGACCATACCGCAAATATGTCCCCGTCACAATCACACAGTAGTGTAACGTGAGGAACGTAGTGACATGATAATACCAAAGTATGCAAACTAACAGCAACACGACACATCCCAGTGTAACACAGACCAGCCTCTCAGCGACACCCATCTTCCTTTCCTGCACTAAAAGAATTACTCCGCTAGAGTGATGCAACCTCTCTGTATTTTCTAGACGCGCAGACACGGCCACTTCTGACTGTCGCAAGTCTTCGTTCGGTTGACAGTAAACAGCATACGGTCTATCAGTTATCACCACCTGCTAACAGATATTAACACTTGTTAAATATTACAATGCTCGACCATCCTAGACTTCATTTAGCTCATGGACGCGCCTATACGGCCAACTCCAGACAAACGCGCACCAGCGTGCGGTTCTGCTGCGTTCGCGCCACCCTCGCGCCAGCGAGCCGTCGCGCCGTACCGGCCGCTAGCGAATCGTTGTCCTGCTTTGCAAATATAAAAATTAAAAGAAATGGAGATAAATTTATTGCGAACCATAGAATTCCGAGCTTCCAAAGTTCACCACATTCTCTTAAGAAACGGAAACTGTATAACATGTGTAGGTTTATTATTATTTATATTATTATGATTATATAGAATCCTGTAGATATTAAAATTATTATTAAATATGAAGTTTATATTGCAAAACCATTAAAATATTATTGTTTATAAGTTGCTCAATTGATTGCTTTTAAAGTCGTGACTAAGCCATGACCAGCCAAGAGGATATAGCCGGGTGAGACAGGCAGAAGTGAAGGCAGTCAGTCGAGAAGAAGTAGTTGAATGAGACATCAATGTAAAGTGTGAGATTAAATCAGAGTGTGAATAAAGTTAGTCTGTTTAATTTATACATCTGACACCCAAAAGGTCAGAAGTGGGATAAATAAGGCTCTAGAAAACTACCCTTACTACGTCCACGGCTCGGAAAAACGTAAGTAATTTTTAATTATCTACATGTGATTCAGTGATATTGAAAATTCTGGCGGTTGTGATTGATTTTTTTTGTTGTGTGCCTCTTTTTCTTATATTTATGTGAATTTTCTTTGTATTACTCCTCTTCATATTATAACCTGCGCCGAAGTCATTTTTTTTATTATTACCTTGTAACCGTCTAGTGCAAGCGCACCGAACAATCGAACCACGTAATGTTCGCATGTACGTTGGGTTGAATAAACTATCAATGACGATTATAACTTTGACTTAATATTCGATGAATCTATGTTATTTGAAAGGATATTACAAGTAATTAACTTAAAACAACAAATTCATTCTACCCACCTACCGTTTCATTCGCATGGTGACGAAAAGTTAACGATTTTATTCGTTCTATTAGAATCTAACGACACTTGTTATTGCAAACTGGTTTAAATGTTTACATAAATGTATTAGAGTGCGTCAGGTCTTTGGAAATACATGATTTTTGATGAATGAACATGCATAATAAAGTTTATTTTCTTTTCTTTTCTTTCTCCCCGTTCCACAGGAAGTGTATTATACAATTTCCCTTCTAGCTTTTCAGAATGTACCCGATATTATGCCATTTAAATAACCCTATTCTTTTTTTTGCAATTGTACCCGGTTAAAGCAGTTTATAATTATCATCATTCTAATCAACAATGTAAGTTTCAGTTACGCTCAACTGTGACATGGAGGACGGCACTAGCCGCTCGTCTAGGAAGAGGAAGTGGCTCAATGATAAAAGGCCCATGTGCTTAGTCGAGGAAGGACTAACACATGGGAGTGACAGGCATCCGAGGTTGAGGATGTAGGTCAACAGGAAAGGATTAGGAGGATGAGCTCGAGGATAGAGCAATCAGTACCATTGGATAAAATGAACAAGGATACGATGATTCGGAGAGGACGGTCGCGTGGAAGGCGATCGAGTGGACGGCGATCGCGTGGACGGCGATCGATCGGACAACGATCAAGCAGCTCTGACGACAGGGACGAATACGAAAGGCGGAGACGGAAAAGGACAAGGACAGGACAGAGGAGACGGCGTGCGTCTTCCTCTTCAGGATCCGATATAGGGTCACCGCGGCTTCCGTGCAAGGTTAAGCGTGTAAGGAGGACAACGGTTCGGATACGAAGGTATTATTAGATAAGTTCTTGAACATTCTTGACAAAGTAAAAAGTTCAGATAGGAAACTTACGTTCAACGCAAATGTTATCCCCGAATTCGACCCAATGGTAAAGGAACAAACTATTCTTACTTGGCTAACGAAAGTGGAAGAATGTGCTCACATATATGGGTGGAAGACAGGAAATTATCCACTATTCGTTACCCAAGCTTTCTGGTGTCGCTAAAACGTGGTATCAGGGCTTGTCTAGCCTGTTATTTACCTGGACTGAGTGGAAACGAAAACTTATAGAATCTTTCCCAAAGCGAGGACTATGCTGAGTTATTGCATAATATGTTAGCAAAAACGGTTAAATACGGTGAGTCGCTAGAACACTACTATTATGGGAAAATAAACTTTAAATCGTTGCAAAATTTATGGCAAGGAAGCGGTAGACTGTTTGCTGTATGGGGTTGAAGATCGTGCTGTTAAAGTCGGTGCTCAAGCCGCTCAATTTAAGCAACCTGAGCAAGTACTCAAATATTTTAGGACCGTGAAGGTAGGCAAAGTTCGTGACTCCAGTAACGATGCCAACCTGAAAAAAACAAATCATTCTGGCACGAGCAGGGCGGGCCCTAGTAATAACGGAATCCGTTGCTTCACTTGCAGCGAAATAGGTCACCCTAGCTTTAAATGTGCAAAACCTTTCGTGAAATGTACGACCTGCGGGAGGATTGGTCATCAGACGATTAACTGTTTTAAAAATAAAACTCCGCTTAATAAAGACGATAGTCAGGCCTTAGATAAAAATAATGTACAAAAACAAGTATCTAATGTAATTGTCGATGATCGCGCTATTGATAAATATATACTGGATATAAAGATTAACAACTCAGGGGTCAAGTGTCATGTAGATTTGGGGAGTCAATGCTCGTTAATTAGACATAGTACCGCTAAGGATTTGAACCTGAATATCGATGTGAGGGAAGGTATGCCAGTATTAAAAGGAATAGGAGGAAACCTGACTTGCCCTTTAGGTGTAGCTACTGTGAATGTAGAAGTTCAAGGGTTAGAAGAAACCATTGAAATATATGTAGTGGAAGATTATGTACTGAGTTACTCTGCATTACTTGGACATTCCTTTACAGAGAAGCCTGATATTATAATGACTAAGACTCCGACTGAGATCGTATTTCAAAGACTCACGTGTAATAAAACAAGACTCGTAGTGGAAAATGACACGGAAATAGGTGGTAACGTTGTACGTCCCATAACTGTTAATGTTAATGGGCAGGCAAACGGTAGCATCTACGTCCATGGCTCGTTAAGGGGTACTGAAGGAAAAGAGTACTATCTTTTTCCCGGTACGTACGAGATAAAAGACAATCGCACAGCACTCTTAGTTTATAACGCCTCTTCAAACAAGGTTTGTATAAAGAAGGACACTCTCTTAACACGAGCACTGCGTAATACGCATCCAACACCGTTTCTCCAATCTTGTAGCGTTTTTGCAGATAAGGGACTGGATGGAGAGATCAGTTGCAATCCCGAGCTAACAAAACAGCAACGTGAAGAACTACAAAAGGTATTACTTCAGTATAGCGATTGCTTCTCAAGTGGGCTCAAGGACCTTGGGTTTACCAACATCACAGAGATGGTGATCGACCTTAACGACAGACGGATCGTGTCGTATCCCGCCCATACGGTTTGTCACATGCTGAGCGACAATTGGTAAGAGACATGGTTAAGGAGATGGTAGATAATGGTATAGTTAGAGTCATCTTCATCATATGCCAGTCCTATAGTTCTAGTACAAAAAAGTGGTGACGATTGTGTGTGGACTATCGAGCTCTTAATAGAAAGACCAAGAAGGAACACTACCCTCTACCAAGAGTCGAGGATCAGTTGGACTTGTTATCAGGTGACACCCTATTTACGTCATTGGATCTCGCTGCAGGGTATTATCAAATACCGGTCGCCGAGGCCTCGCGTAGTAAGACTGCCTTTGTAACGCCTGATGGGCAGTATGAATACAACCGCATGCCTTTCGGATTAGTTAATGCACCATCTGTGTTCCAAAGGACAATCCATAAAATATTAAAGGAGGCCCAAATTAAATATGCCGTTGTCTACATGGATGACATACTGATACCATCCAAGGATTTTAGGGAAGGCATCCAAAGACTAGGCGAGGTTCTACAGCTTCTGAATAAAGGCGGACTCACACTGAAATTAAGTAAGTGCCATTTCTTTTTGAATGTTATAGACTTTCTAGGGTTTGAGGTGAGTGCTAATGGGATCCGCCCAGGTAGTAAAAAAACGGAAGCCGTCTCAAAATTCCCAACACCTACTAACCAGCAAGAATTGCGCCAATTTCTGGGGCTGTCTGGGTTCTTCAGGCGTTTTATAAAGGGATATGCCACGATAACTGCACCGTTGACGGATCTACTGAAGAAAGACGCTAACTGGAGTTGGAAACCCGAACAGGATCAGGCGTTCACAGGTACTAAATGCGCTCTGGTGGAGCGACCGGTGCTAGCTCTATACGACCTTAAGTCCGAACCGAGCTACACGACGCTTGCAAAGAAGGCCTAGCAGGTATTTTACTGCAGCGTAACTGTAATGGCGCGTTGCAACCAGTTTCCCTAGCAGAAAGACTACCGCTGACGAACGCAAGTTTCATTCGTACGAGCTCGAAACTTTGGCGGTTATTGCATCGCTCAATCGATTTAGGGTTTGTTGGTGGAAACTACATTTAAGATCTTGACCGATTGCAATGCACTCAGGTCCACTCTAACGAAACGTGACTTGATAGATCGCATAGCTAGGTGGTGGGTCCAGCTTCAGGAGTACGATTGTACAATCGAGTACCGGCCTGGTGCTCGCATGGCACACGCGGATGCCCTGAGCAGAAACCCAGTGAACTCTTCTTCAGGTAATACACATGTACTAGACGTTTTACAAATACAGCAAATTGAACAGGACTGGATTGCGACGGTACAAACTGCAGATGACGAGGTAAATAAAATCAAAAGCATTCTTTCTTACCCTTCATCGGCGGAGGTAGCGGACATACGCAAAAACTACCGACTGAAGAACGGTCGTGTTTACCGCGTGGTAAGTGACGAGATAAAATGGTTGGTACCCAAAAGTGTGCGCTGGCAAATTTTAAAAATGAACCACGACGACGTTGGCCATTGTGGTTTTGAAAGAACCTTACAGCGGATCCGAGGCGATTATTGGTTCGCAAAAATGCGGCGTTTCGTCCAGAAGTATGTTACCTCCTGCCTCGAGTGCGCGTACCACAAAGCTCCAGGTGGTAAACGAGAAGGAGAGCTCCACCCAATCGAAAAGGTGAGTGTGCCGTTCCATACAGGCCACGCAGACCACTTGGGACCGTTTGTTAAAAGCAAGAAAGGCAATTGTTATCTGTTGGTGCTAGTTGACGGGTTTACAAAATTCATTAATATAACCCCGGTTAGGAACACCAAATCTAACACGACCGTGCGAGTGCTAAAAGACCATGTAAGTTATTTTGGTGTCCCTACACGTCTCATTACAGATAAAGGTACGAGTTTCACCAGTAAGGTATTTCAAGATTTTACGACCTCTTACGGGATCAAACATATTGTAAATGCCGTTGCAACGCCTCGAGCAAACGGGCAAGTAGAAAGGTTTAATAGAACGATTTTAGATGCTCTATCGACAGCCAGTCACGGCGGCGACGACAAGAGTCGTGGACAACCACATCGCTGACATACAGGTTGGTATGAACACAGCTCGACATAAAACTACCCAAAAGAGCCCTTCAGGCTACTATTCGGATTCAACATAATTAGTAGAGCGGAAGGCATACTTAGTACGGTAATCAATGACACCTAAATAGGACTCCCGTTGAGGAATTGAAGTCAGACAACAGGCTAGAGAAAAATAAAACGGCAACAAGTTAAAGATGCAGTCAATTTTAATAAGCATAGGAAACCAGCAAGGCAGTACCAAGAGGGATTTAGTACGCTTAGCAAGGCAGCTTCCGCGACGGATCTCTAAAACTTTCTGTTAAGTACCAAGGCCCTTATCGTATACTAAAGGTCCTTCCCAATGATAGGTTCGTAGTAGAAGATACACCAATGACTCGCAAAAGTGGTAGAAGGTATGAAGCAGTTGTATCTATTGATAAGGTTCAGCCTTGGATGTCGTTTTGTAGAGAATTAGAGTCTGATGAATCTAGTAATAGCGTTGATGACAGTGATTAGATACTTGATTGCTCAGTTAATGCTGGTTAGGCGGGATAACATTTAGTTGCTTATAATATAATATATATAGAGTTGCTGTTAATTATATTCACATTTAATTAAGCAGTATTCCTTTACATAAAACAAATTAATGGCAACATCATACTACTAAAATGTAATGATTTAGGTATACATGTACATTCCCTTTACAGATGCATTACTTATGAAAGAAATTGTTATTTTAATAGAACATAAAACCATGTTAAAATGAAACGATTTAGCGATAGATATATGTATGTACTTGTATTTATAGCAAAAAAAAATCCATGTGATAATATTATTAATGTTTACAATCACGTCATAAATAAACATAGTGTATAATTATTTATATAACAGATTTACTTGTAAGTTATTTTGTTTATAACATATAATTTTTTGTTTACGTTTTTTCTTGATCTCAAAGCGAAGGGTCTCGCTTTAGGTAGGATGGCCGAACTGTAAGGTTTATTATTATTTATATTATTATGATTATATAGAATCCTGTAGATATTAAGAATTATTATTAAATATGAAGTTTATATTGCAAAACCATAAAAATATTATTGTTTATAAGTTGCTCAATTGATTGCTTTTAAAGTCACGTGACTAAGCCGTGACCGGCCAAGAGGGGATATAGCCGGGTGAGACAGGCAGAAGTGAAGGCAGTCAGTCGAGAAGAAGTAGTTGAATAAGACGCATCAATGTAAAGTTGGAGATTAAATCAGAGTGTGAATAAAGTTAGTCTGTTTAATTTATACATCTGACACCCAAAACATGGCACTCATGGAAACCATTGCACATTGCAAAACGGCAACTATGTCGACAGACCGATACCACCACATATTTCAAAGAGAAGGAAACTGCTGCAAAATCTACGAAAACTGATCAAGCCTCAGACGTCCATTAAGACATTCAAGTCCATGACAGACGTGAGTGCCGTCATATATATTAACACATATTCATAATATAATATATATATAAATATTTGTATACAAATACATGCCGTGACGTGGTATCTCAGATGGTTAGCGCTCGCTGTGAATGTTACAGTACGCGAGCAACGGGTTCGAACCCCGCCGACACCAATAAAATTATTAATTTCAATTTTAAGGTGCTGATTTACTGCTCGGCGGTGAACGAAAACATCGTGAAACCTGCATGTCTGAGAAATAAGAAAAAATATTTGGAAGACATGTGAAGTTTGCAAACACGCATTGGGGCACCGCGACGGACTTCCTTGCCCTAAAACCTTCTCAGAAATGAGAGGAGGCCTGTGCCCAGCAGTGGAAATATATTATAGGCTGTAACTTTAATTTTATACAAATACATAAGGAGTACATACATATAAATGCGACTATTTAACGTCACCAGTACAGGCAGCGCGTAGCGTCACACGTAGCACAGATACTATGTATGAGTGCTTTATCTCCCTTAGTCATGTAAGGGTATTTTCTTTGCTCAAAACATTCTCAAAAATGAGAGAGAACTGGCACTTTTTCTTATTAATTAATTACTGATATGTAATACATATTTCTTTAGTTTTATAAGTAAGTAAGTATATATACAGCCTGTGTTTTATAGTAAAATTTTACTTAAAAACCGTTATACTGGTTTTCATGCCGGTTCTTCCCAGGAGGTTTTTCCCAACGAGTGATAAATATAAAAATGACATTCAATAAAATTACTTGTAATTATTCATTATTTTTATTCTATTAAGTACAGTAAATAAATTCATTTAAATTTTGCCAGGAAGTGTTTTATTTATGTATAAAACATTATCCCTAGTATTTCTCACAACAAATACCAGGCACTTCTTCATGTGGGAGGAGTTTTCATACATAAATAGTACATGGGTAAACATCCAGACGCAGAGTTATTATTCGTAGGGCGTACAAATTACTTGACACAGTTGTACAATAATTGTTGTTTTTAATTCAGTATAACAACAACATTTTGTAGACAATACAAACACTCGACAAGGGATTCATACCGTGGCCACTTCGTCGCTGTCAAACCTTTAACTGCCCTACCGAGCCGATAAAAAATATATATTACACGGTTAAGACATCTCTTTTCACAACACGTTTTCTTCTATGCATCTATATCTACCATATAAATAAAATTGAAGTATCTGTCTGTAATATCTAAGTAACTATAGCTTCTATTAAGCTCAGAGGTTATTTTCTAGAAGTATAATATGAGGGGGGGCAGTTTGACCCAGACCGGCGTTTATTGACAAAACGAATTTATTTCAGAACTCTTAGATTGAAAGAATCTTGAAGCTAAATTATTATGCACAAAATTAGAATTTTTATTATAAATAATCATGAGTACATTAAAGTTAATACTTAGATCATATTATTGTAAATTTTTTATTTTATATCAATTGTAATCATGAGAACATTAAAGTTAATACTTATATCATATTATTTTATTATATTTGCATCCTAATGATTTCTTATATTTACGCGAACACTACACATTGAATAAAACTATTTTTACGGATTTTATCGCGTTTAATTTATTTTAATTCCCGACATTTCGGTGCTTTACAGCAACCCATGGTCACGGGGATTGAGATGTTTGACGTCCCGATGTCACGGTTACACCCATGATCTTTTATGATCGCAGTGCTGAGGTACTTATCAAGCTATTATTGCTGTCTATTATTGTGCGTGTGTAAATGTTGGGATTACACGCCTCCTATTAAAGATACCCAATGTGACTCGATAAAGTAGGTTTATTTATTTCTTTTTTTGTGCTGTCCGTCTTTTAGTGTAACTGAAACCTGTATCAAATGTCATCATCACCATTACAACATATTAAAAGTCCATTGCTAAAAATAGGCCTACCCTGTAAATTGAGAGGGGAGATATTTACCATAGAAGCCACGCTTGACAGGCGGGTTGGCAACCGCGGTATTTTATTAAGCTGTTATCTTGAAGATGATGTCGTCTGTCTTTTTTTTCAGTTTCCCTCCGTCGCCTCTTACGAAACCCACGGGACGATATTAGGGTGGCGCATTCTCGTATCAAGAGTCAGCAGATGTATAAGTATTATGTCGTCGTATATTTCAGACAATAAAACTATTTTACGTCTTAAAAAAATAGTCTAAAAGTTATAGTTAAAGTTACAGCCTAATACGACCCACTGCTGGGCACAGGCCTCTCATTTTCTGAGAGGTTTTTGGGGCGAGGAAATGTCCGCCGAGCTGCCCCAATGCGTGTTGGCGAACTTCACAATGTCTTCGCAATATTTTTTTTCTCTTATTTCTCAGACATGCACAGCACGTGGTAAATCAGCACTTAAAATTGCAATTAAAAATTTCGTTGGTGCCGGCGGGATCGAACCCGGGTTGCTCGCGTACTGTGAAACTTTCACCGAGCGCTAACCATCTGAGCTACCACGGCTCTACGTCTTTAAAACTCTTGGCTGAATAGAAAAGAATAAACAAATAAACCTACAATTACTTCTTACGAGATCACTAGAGAAAGTATTGCAATGTATCTGTTATTCCTTCTTATGTTATTAAGTGAGCTTAAAATATAGAGAATACTTTAATATATTTTAGTGAGGGAAACATGTTTGAGTGAATGCCGAAATTGAATTCCAACGATCTAACGGTTTTGATCTTGATATGAAAATATTACTTTGTGGCATTCGTTGTTAGAGAAGCTGAACTTCCTTGTCTTGCTACATCTATTACAGCCGAAAAAAGTCCATTGCTGAACATACGCCTTCCCCATAGATGCTTCATAGGAGAGATTTTACCATAGTTACCACGCTTAGCAGGCAGGTGGGAAACTGCAGTTTTTTTTATTAGAATAATAAAAATCATATATATGACATTAATCATATATGACAAAATATTGTAATTGCAAGGTTACGTTTTGGCTCGGAAAAAGACTGACTTAATACCAATTTCTTACTTATTTTTGCCGCTAAGCAGCAGTACTTGCACCGCTGTGTTCTAATTTTAGGGGATCAGTACAGCTATAATAGCTTGAAGAAATAAATGCTTTACAGCTGTAAAGCATTTAATTCTTCAAGATGACAGGACTCCTTTTCTGCTAAGGAGTCTATTTGGGTAGCTACTAACCTCTTACCTATTGTCTGCCGCCAAATAGCTATGCGTGCCGTGCTATGTGCTAGTCTGACGCATATAAAGAGAGCCAGTATAATTACAGACTGTAAAGCATTCCATCTTAACCCTCAGAGCTGATAACGCTAAGGATAAAGCAGGGTTCAGTTGTCCATGGCCTGCAGTAGCCACTTACTGTCAGGTAGAATGTAAGTTCGTTTGTCACTTTAGTTGTATAAAAATAGTTGACCTCAGAGATTGCTGATTCCACAGTCCCGCTCAAACAGACTACTGAAGATAGGCCTCCTTCAAGAAATAAAACAAAACCCGGTTACCAAGTTACCGGTTACCAGTGAATGTAGTGAATATCAGCGTAAAATAGCAGCTTAATGCTGCTGTATTTTGTATGGTGAGGGTAGAAAAACGATGATCGTTTTTACTAAAAACGAGGCATTCCATCTCAGTCCTCAGGGGTGACAACGCATCTGCATTTCGATTCTTATTTGAGGATAAATGTAGATGTCTGTGGGCCACAGCATCATCTTACCGTCAGATGGACTGTGTGCTCGTTTGTCTCCCTTATCCTATAAAAAAACACTTGTATCTATCGATTTCCTGCATATCTTACCAGGTGATCCTACATTTCGCTTACCAAATGTTGCTCGTTGTTACGGTGATATTAAAAATGACTGTTTCTAGGAGATTTCCTTAGGCGCAACTTTCTATTACCGATTAACCTTCTGCGACTGAGGTGGTAGTTTGTCAGACACCACCTAACACATAAAACGTTCCCAGATCGTAACGTGCCGTGATGTAGCTCTGTCTCGCACAGTACCTTCCCTTAATAGCTCGTGCTAACGATCAGTGAGACACGGGCGGGCGCGCGGTGCACACGTGTGGAGTTTCAAGCTCTGGCTGCTGCATCAGCACCAGCATCCCACAGACGAAAGTACAGCAATAAACGTTGATTCTGATAGACGTCACCTCACCAATATCTTTTTAGATCCATAGTGTCTGTTACTCGTTTGATCAGTAAAATATTAATACTACCATAGTGTCTCTCAGACATAACCTCACATTTAATTTGCTAAAGTTATTTTCTTAAATATTTTTTAGATGGAGACTCAAAGTAAACCACTAAAACGAGACAGCAGTGGAAGATATACTTAGAATTAATTATGTGCAGATTGAGCAATGGCTTGAATAATTAAAAGAAGAAAACAAGTTTGGCGATTTTGATGATTCGGTAGAAGATCCTAATTATGTGGAAGGAAATGTACAGTAAGAGTTACTCGGAGAACTTGAGCCCAATCGAATGAGAGTGATTTTGACTCTCAAGACGAAAAGAGTCGTGGTAGCTCAGGTGCTTAGCGCTCGCTGTAAATTTTACAGTACGCGAGCAAACCGGGTTGATCCCCACCGAAACCAATAAAATTGTTAATTACAATATTACGTACTCTGCGGTAAAGAAAACATCGTAATCCTGATTGTCTGAGAAAAAAATACTCTTTTCGAAGACATGTCAAGTTCTCCAACACGCATTGGAGCAGCACGGTGGACACTTTCTTGCCCTTAAACCCTCTCAGAAGTGAGAGGAGGCCTGGCCAACCGTGGGACGTATATTATAGGCTGTAACTATACTAAAGGGGATTGTTCATTCTTGGCTTAACGTTGACAAGTTGTTCTGTAAAAAGTATTTTACGAAAAATATAATTAAATCTAAAATTAATATATTTTAATTGTCATAGTAGGAAAGTAAATGTAAAAACAAGTCGTTTAATAAGTATTTAAACCGATTGAGTTCAAAACGCGTCGCCATTTTCTTGGTAGGAGGCTGATTCTGTGTTGCCATATTAATAATAATTGTGATTACAGTCTTATTAATACTTTATATATTAATTGCCAAGGAAGGGTTATTTTTTCGCGCGAATATTGTATGTTTGTAAATTTCTTTATTACCTCATATCTTCCAAACGGCTGGATGGATTTTGACAATTAAACTATCGTTTTATTCGTCTTAAAACCTTTGTTTTCTTAGGTAGCTGCTTGAAAAAATAAAAATAAAAAAAATTAACCAAACGTATCGAGTATATACGTATTATATTTAATAGTATGTAGTATGGTATTAAAATAATGGAAATTAAAAGGGATTACAAATATATCTATAAGTTACATGTTTAAATTTAATTAGGAATAATAAATTGGTTTAAAAGTTTTTATAGTAAATATGGGCCATGTTTGTGTGAAATTTATTTCATAAGAGTGTGTCGGGACAATAATGTCTAAAATAAAATAAGTAACTAAAAAAATAAAAAAAACGACTGCATAAAAAGACAATTTAAAAGTAATGCTCTAAAAAGACCGAAACAAGATTGAGAATAGAAAACAAATTAAAATAAAGTAAAACAAATAAACTCTACTTCGGTTTAACAGACTATATTATGAGCTGAAAGCCTAAGTTAAATACTCGCATTAACTTTAGTAGCAGGCGGGACCCAATTGCAAATTATAAACCGAAAGAAAATTAATAGGTTATACATCGTAGCCCTACTGTACAAACACTTCAGCACTTCGATATACCGACAGTCAACTTGGCACCGCTGAAGGGACAGCACCGCCCAAATTTCGACGGAATCAAAGGCTTTCTCATAGTCCACATACGCAAGCAAAGCGGCAGATTGCACCTTCGATCTTCTGCACAATTTTCCGAAGGGTGTGTATGGTCTATTGTACTAAAGCCTGAAACCGGCTTGTTCGGGAGGCTGGAAGTTGTCGAGTCTGCGTGCGAGACGATTCATAATGACTCGAAAACAGCACGTAGACGCGGCTCAGAAGGAAAACGGTCTGTAGTTCTTCAAGAGAGCGTTATCGCCTTCTTGAAGAACAAGACAACTGCACTTCTGTTCCACGCCTCCGGAGTAGTGCCACCATGGAGACGGAATTAAAGAGCTTCTGAAGGACTTCAAGTACCGGTTTTCCACCCGCTTCAGAAGCTCCACTGTATTTCATTCACCTGGGGCCTTGCTGTTTTAAGGTGCTGGAGAGCCATTCTTATCTCGCTCAGACTGACGTCCGTGATAACTTCGGAATAGTGTCGGACAAGACTCGCTCTAGATCGTTACTCAAACTTGCGGTGGCTCCTACAATGACGTGTACAGTTGCCCATAGAACCTCTCAACTCACTCAAATCTCAGGTGTCCCGGAAACGATGCTTCCATACTCGGTCTTCAGCTTTGACAGTTGGTCTTTCTGGCAGACAGATCTCTGGCAAAGACTTTGAGCCTTGGTCCTGCTTCGATCGCTTCTTCAATACAAGCTGTATTGAAGTTACGTAAGTCCCGCCGCATGCATTTGTAGATCTGTCTATTCAGTTGCTGTTGTCAAATCTGTTGAAAACTGCAGCTTCATTTCCGTCTAACAACCATGAGATTAAGAGTGTGATCGGAGAGTTTTGTGTGCTTCTGCGGCGGGTCTTGCAGAACTTAGCTCCGACCGCATGGACAGTTTCCACGAGCTTATTATTTATATCGTCCACTTCATTGCAGTCTCTAGGCACTGAAAACAGTTTTGTGACTCGAGCTGAAAGGTTTCGGGACTTTGGACTAGAGCACGAGGGGACGGAGCGTTGACTTCATTAGACGAGACTCTCCAACTTAACGTTTAGGTTCAGTGCCTCTAACCATCGGTGATCGCCGGTTTTCACCCTCACGATCACTGAGTCACTGAACAGTTGTCATCTGGTCGTCATAATGAAGTCAATCTCATTTTTGTCGAACCGTCGGGGCTCGACAAGGTCCACTTCCTGTGGGCCGCTTCTGGAAGAAAGAGTTCATCATAAAGTCCTCTTTCTCCATGAAGTCAGCCAGCTGCTGGCCCCTGGGTTCCGTTGTCTATTTCGAATTTCCTACTTTCAGCTCACCGTCTTCTTGTGCCTAGTTTTGCGTTGAAGTCTCCCATTAATACCGTATAGTGGGTTTTAGAGGAATGCATGGCTCTAGAGATATCCTCATATTTCTCCATCCTCATCGGGGTGTGCTGAGTTTGTTGCGTAAACTCTGACCTTCAGCGAATACCGTTTTGTGATTCTGAGTATAAGGCGCAACCTCGTCGACACACTCCCAATCTTTACAACGTTGTTAACGAGAGACTTGTGGACGATAAACCGGCACCTCCTTGGGAAAGATGGTCGCCCTCCTGGTGATAGAACAAATTGCCGGATTCGAGGATTACCGTGTCCTCCCCTCTTCGGACCTCGGATAATCCTATAATATTCCAGCGCAACTTGTCTATCTCTTCTTCCAGCTCCAGGATCTTCTCGTCAGTCCTCAGGGTGCGTGCGTTATAAGTTGCCATGTCGAGTCTGCTGGCCGGATGAGGAAGCTCAAGGTCGCTCAGCGAGCTATGGAGAGGACTATGCTCGGACTTTCTCTGTGATAAACTTAGAAATTAGGATATCCGTAGTAGAACCATAGTGACCGATATAGCCCAATGGATTAGTAAGCTGAAGTGGCAATGGACCAGCTATATAGCTCGAAGAACCTACAACCAATGGGGAAAAAGGTTCTCGAGTGGCGGCCCTGTATGGCGGACGAGTGCAGGGCGTCCCCACTCAGATGGAGTGACGACCTGGTAAGACATGCAGAAAGTCGATGGATGCAGGTCAGGACCGTGCTTTGTAGGTTCCTGGCCTATGTTCAGCAGTGGACTTGTGAAGGCTGTAATGATGATGATGATGACATGCTTATGTTAACAGATGGTAGCATCCAACACGCATGTAACATTAGATACATTAAATTAACAATATTAGATACATTAAATTAATTAAATGAATTATAATTCATAATCTTAATTAAATAAAACACATAACATTAAATTACAAAATAAATCACATTAAATAAAAAATACAACATCAATCATTAAAATAATTGCCTCTAATTAAACAAATTAAAATTAAAACAAAAAAAATCGGTCAAATTAATATTACATCATTAAAATAGTAAGTAAATTCAATGTCAGGGTTAAAAAATTATACAATGTCAGTTAGAATATTTCTTAATTTATTAATAAGTTTCCTCACTCCATCAGAAAATAAGTCAAGATCGTGGTGCTGAGCGAGTATGTCACCAATCATTCGTAGTGCGGACAGCGGATGAGCGCGACAGGCCGCGCCAGCAAACGAGGCTGGCGGCCTACGGCTGCAGCCCTGACTCGCCGTATATTACGGAACTAAGATGCGTACACTCTAGTATTTGCGGACTATCGCCTTGTGACAGTATAGAGATAGTGTGTCAGCATAAGCATAACCTCCTAAATTTTAGCTTCCATATCAACCATGCCTGATACGAACAAAGAAGGATACAGGTGAGGATAAAACCCATATCGCTTCCTAAAGCACCATCGGGCAAACTTACGCTGTATCTCTCGACCATAAGGACATTCTTATCCTCCAATGGTTCCCAGACAACAGCATCATGCTCCAGCTTGCTACGAACAAATGCGTTAAACAGTATTTTAGCAACTACTTCATTGTGTTCCAGTCCTAATAACGAAACCTTACATTCTATGTGCATTCTTACAAATACTTGTCACGTGTAGATGAAAGTCTAATTTGGAATATAATAACAGCCCTAGGTATCGAATGTCATTTACTCTTTCCAGAGGAGCGTCAAGTAGGCTATACAAATTTACAATTGGTCTAGGTTTTCGAGTGAAAGTAATTATTTTGCATTTATTGTTATTTAAAGGCAATAGATTTTCTTAGCTCCAATTCAACACCGCATTAATGTCTGTTTGTAGATTTATAGTATCTGATTCAGATTCTATTACAACACGGTTCCAGAAAAGATCTCTTTACAAAGTTAAAATTTTTCATTATATAACGACTTTTTAAAAAGTGTTATTATAATATAAATTATTAAATGATTGATAAGCCCTGAGAATGAGGTAATCGCTTTCAAGCTTGTAATATACGACAGTTGTAAATAATAGTACAACCTACTTTATATTGTATAATATTACTGTGGAGAAAAGTCCCGCTGGGTTTCTTGCTGTTTCTTCCCAGGACAGAGATTTTTTCCGAACCAGTGGACAAACTAAAAATAACTTTCAATAAGAATGGTATATAATCTAATTTGAATAAAAATTATTCTATTCTATTCTCTTTAACATGGATACCTGCAGTCAACTCCAAACAGAGAAGGCTACAGATATCTCATCAACCCCAGTCACTAAGATGAAATGTCTCAAAACTGTTTTAATTGTACTGGCATACCTACGCTTCTAAACAGAAGAAGGCAAAGGGTTCACTGCTGCGTGACGCCAGAGATAAGAATGAGAATGAAATCTGCTCAGGCAAACTCCTAAGGACTTTTCTTTTTTTATTCTTTTCTTTTTACATAGGGAAATGCCTTGGCAAGGATGGACTCGCACTGACTAAAACCCCATGTTGTTCCATCTTCGTCGCATATTGGTATGGCACCGGGAACGCTTTTGCATAGATCTGTGTCGCCACCAGCGCCAACCGCCCCATAACAGCCCCTACTGGGAAGAGGACTACTCTTCCCCTTCTCCTTCTCAGGTGCACCAGAACACATGGTCTAATTTCACCTGCGCAACGGACGCCCCGTGTCCGATGCGCAAAGGCCATGAGGCGAGGAAATACAAGCACTTAGAAGCCTTCCTGACCCCTGCGGCGGATCTAGTCTATGGCTTCGCCACCAACCAAGATTCGCTGCGAAAGGGAGAGTGTCAACACTCTTCTCCTCGCAGCCCCACCACGTGTGGATGCGGCCCCGTCAAAGTCGTGGAGGATAGGGCAAGTGGCGCATTGCCATACCAACACTCCTCTTCTTCCGCGATTCCACCTTGGCTGCGGCGGTAGAGCGAGAGGACACCCCTCTCGCCGCAGCACACTAACACACATCCTAAGTGAGCTCGCCAAGCCCACTCGGAGTGGCCATCTTGGTTCCCCTTTGTTCACCTGCGGTGACCAAGCCACGGCTATTAAGCCCACTCGCCAGACAACGTGACAACCCGTTGGGGACTCCTAAGTCCTAAGTCCTACGAGTCTTTATCAACTAAAAAGAGATTTTTACATTTATTTAAGGTTTTTTATATTTATTCGTCATAGTGCCATGCTACAGCTATATTATGGTTGTAACACGAATGGTTCGGCTCGATCGGGATAGGACCACGCTCTCACAGAACACCAGCGTAAAATAGCACCTTAATGCTGCAGTGTTTTGATTTGTGCATGTAAAGGATCCGAAGACCACTGGAAATAAGGCATTCCATTTCAGTCCTCAGGTGTGACAACGCATCTGCATTTTCATACTTAATCGAGGATAGATAAAATGTCCACCGGCCACAGCATCCATTATCAGCAGGTGGACTGTGTGCTCGTTTTTCACCCTAGTTCTATAAATCCTTTTCTGACTAGGAGTCCATATGTGTAAGTCACCTATTTCTGTCGCCAAATAGCAGTGCATATTATACCACATTTGTATTCTGTTCTAAAAGTTATAGAGGACCAGTATACTTACGAGCTGAGAAACATGTCATCTTAGTCCTCCCCAGCAACACATCTGTAGCCTTCTTTGTTCAAGGTTGGTTGCAGGAGTTCATGGGCTGCTGAAGACATTAACCACTTATCATCAGTCACTTTAGTTTAAAAAAAACATGATATTTTATACTTATTTTATTATTTTCACTGAAAATTCTAAACGTTGGCTCTTACTGGAGCAATAACAAGCGTTTCCAAACTCACAAATGCTGTATATTTCGTCGTAATGAGATTTATTACATTGTTTACTGTTCTTTGCCAAGGGCTCGGGGAGTTAGTTTCGCAACAACTTAACAAGTATAGCTTTCTTTCATCTACGAATTTTCAAGATTTTTATTTTATTATTTATTTATTTATTACATAATTATAACATCATTACAGTTATATTAACCAATGCGATGCTATAACTAACTTAAATATAAGAAAATACTGACTAATAAATAATGACTATAAAATAATGAATAATAGTACAATATGATTATAAAATAAAACACTAATTTAAAAAATTACAATTTTCAACGCATTTGTATGCTGCTATTGTGAACTTGTCTGACTGCATGTAAATACGTCAATATCCTGTGAGATGATATTAACGTAGTGTATGGCACGTGTCAATGGTGCATTCTGAAGCAACTCGTCCTCAGCAGTGGGCACGAGGAGCAACGGGGCGCGGCGACGAGAACACACGTAATTATCAGGTACACGTTTTAGCGCAGCGAGCACATCTGGGTGATGTATCCATCCACGTAATACGTTCCACACATATTTAAAGTGAGTGATAGATGGGCGAGAAGTACGCGTACATATGGCTCGACGACCTTTTCGCTCGTGTGTCACCGTAAGTACGCGTACTTTAAAACCGCCGAGTAAGTTCGTCGGCGATCCAACCGGTTTGAAATTCACTGTAGCTCGTCTTGGCTCGTACGTGTGGCAATCATGAGCCGCGAGCCGCCATTTTGTTTCGCCAGTCCGTGGACGCGCACGCTTGTTTAAATTGCAATTTTGTTAATTTTGATTCAGAAATTTCAAAATGTGATTTTCGAACTTATTCGCATGAACTGCTAACTGAATTTATAGAAGCTTTCGAAATAACCCTTGTCTTGGAAAATTAGAAGCAACGACTACAAAGACAAAATTTGAAGTCAAGCATACAATAATTTATTAGAAATTATACGGAAGGTAGAAAAAATGCTGATTGAGAACGTCAAGAAAAATTAATTCATTAAGGGCTGGTTCCGAAAAGAACATAAAAAAAGTGCAAGATAGCAAGAAGACAGGTTCAGGAACTGACCAGGTATACGTGCCAAAATTATGGTATTACAGTCAGCTTGAATTTCTCAAAGATCAAGGCCAAGGTAAGTTTAATTATTTATTAAAGAATTTCTCTATACACTATTATATTATACGTGCGTATTCTTTGTTATGCCTGTGCCTAAATTAGGTAGGTACCTAAAATAGAGTACCTATTATAGCACTTTGTTTCATTACAATAATGACATTGTGATGTTGAACATTAAAACCAAAAGTAAATTTAGAGGGTTTTTTTAATTACAGGTGAACAATCAACTGACAATATAGACAGCAGCGAACAGGAGACAGCTAATGATAATGAAAATACATTTGATGCTGAACATAGTGAAAATGATACCCAGGTAAAAATACTATTATTATCATTCTTTGTTGCCATGACACTGCACACTAGTATTAAAGTAGGTTTCATACTTTTCTCTGATAATTTTGCATTTGGTGGGGTTACGACTATGTGTTTGTTGTAGTGACTGTAATTCTCCATTTTGTGGTCTCAACCCATTCAATAGTTCCATTTTCGTGATTTTCACTATCTAAGTGCTGATGTGGACTGTAAGCTTGTCTTAATTTTTTCCTTAAAAAATTGTGCAATACACAACATGCCAAAACTATTTTGTTAATATTGTGCACACTGGTATTTATAGGCGATCGAAAAATGTGGAATCTTGCCGCCAGAATTCCAAAAACATTTTCTATAATTCTTCTAGCCTGCATACTCTATAATTGTATATCCTCTTACTTGAGCTAGCATGATTGCCTTTGTGGGTACGGTTTCATAAAATCTGTCCTCAAAGCAAAAGCCTCGTCGCCAATAAATACATAAGGCAATTCTTCTGAATGACCGCTTGGTTTTCTGGGGCTAGGAAGATTTAAGCGCTTGGAATTCAATCTTTGAAAGAATGTAGTTTTTTGTAATACACCTCCATCAGAAATACGTCCATTTGTTCCAATATCTACATAAATAAATTCATAATTTGCATTTGCAATTCCATAAGTACAATACTGTGATACCCTTTATAATTAAAAATGTGAGCCGGCTCCGGCAGGAGGGACTATAGCTACATGTTTCCCATCGTCCTAAACAATTTGGAAATTGCCATGTACGCTCAAACTCTTCAGCAATTGCTAGCCATTCTTCTTCTGAACTCGGGAACTGTAACAAAAAACCCATAATTCAGTATAAATGATATCATTTTATTTACAGAGTACCATTTGCAACGTGTCATCGCCTGTGACACCTGCAACATCTGTTGCTTCATCTGCATGTCGTAAGCGACACGGCAATGCCGCCATTGAAGACACAATATCGTTAATAGGTAAAAGATTACAAAACCCAGATGATGAATATGATGCTATAGGAAAAATGTCGCAATTAAACTCCTCAACATGACTGCTATTCAACAAGGCATAGCTGAAAAGCTCATCAATGAAGTTATTTTTGGGACGGTTTGAAAAATTAACATTCAATACAAGTATACATAACCCAGTTCCAGTCCAGGTACCCCAAAGACCATTGATACACATGCCAGCTGTTCCAGTCCAGCTGCAAGAAAACAAGCATTTAACTTGACACAAGACTCGCAAACTATTAGTATCCCGGACACCTGGTTGAATATTTAAACTTTAATAATAATAACTAAAATAAATAAAATAGTACGTTACATTTGTATATGTTCAAGAATAAATTTATTTGTTAAGCATTAAAGTTAATGTGCCATTGCAAAATAAAGTCTGATTATTTGTACTGAGTTATTTTATTTATAAAGTATGTAATAAATGATACATACCTTCAAATATGTTTTCAGTGCAGAGTAGATTGCGTCACATGTCTCAGGAATTATGTACCCCAATGACTGTCTTGATATCGCTGACGAATACATTACATCTTTATATGTTCCACCAGTTATCAAAAATCGTAATGTTGCACTTAAACGTTCATGCGGTGAAATAGCTTCTCTCATGCAAGTATCCTGTTTAGCTATAATTGGTGTGACTAAACACAAAAGTTCTTCATACACAGGCTCAGGCATTCTGAAATAATTCTGGAAATCTTCCTTCACGTAACTCCTCTTACTAAATTCACATGTGATAAACGCTCTCTTTTGTAAGCCAGTTCTTAACCCACACTTTTCGCCTTCGTCTATTGTTTTTAGTTTTTGAAATGTAATACGATATAATTCCTAAATAACACAAAGCTTCTTCAGTGGACGACATCGCGATACGGTATGAGTAAGTTGGCGCGTGTGTCGCCGACGTCGAGCCAAGTAAGTTCGCGATCTTAAAACCGCCTACTTTAAGTTCGTACGTCTATCACCCACTTAATAAGCGCGATGTCTCTCCTCACACTCAGGCGGCTGTAACCGACCATACCCAGTACAAATAGACTCGGATACATCAGTGGAAAACTAGGATAGATTCCGTACTGCTTGAAATATAAAAATCGTGTAAATTTATTTTGAATTTTTCGATCATGACACTATATTTGCTTTCATGTGGATTCCAAATAATGGCATCTGTTTCAAGTTGATTTCTTACGAGAGCATTATATAAAATTCTATAGTAAGTAAATTCTGAAAATCCCTGCACTGCCTTAAGATAAAGCCGAGATTCCTAAAAGCTTTTTACAAATATTTAAAATGATTACGAAAATTAAGTTCCGGACCATCTCGACGCCTAAGTCTCTAATATGTGTAACTCGAGGATTACGAGGCCGTTCATTTGATAAGCATAATTATGAGGGCTTTGCACGACCATAACTCATGACAACATTTATTCACATTTAAGTTCAATTTAATGGTTTCTTATATTTACGCGAACACTACATTGAATAAAACTATTTTACGGATTATCGCGTTAATTTACCATTTGACCTGACGCCACAGCAGCATGGTCAGCGGACTGAGGTGTTTGACGTCCTAATGTCATGTTAGCCCGGCTACCTTCTGCGTAGATACTCGATAATTTTGGTCCGATACCTGCGTAGATCGGACCAAAATTAATATTCAAAAACTGAAGGTAGTGGGCAACTGCGACATTAGGACGTCAAACACCAGTCCCCCGTGACCATGGGTGCTGTAAAGCACTGAAACGTCGGGAATCAAAATTAGTAAAATTAAACGCGATAAAATCCGTAAAATAGTTTTATTTAAGTTCAATTTATTTTCCATACCCCACTGTGCCACTCTGTCAATGTCCCTTTATAAACTTTGACAGTCAGAAACATTGTTTATTTTCAAATAAATTTTAAGATCATCTGCAAATAAAAGCACTGCCTCCTGAATGACCGTAGGAAGATCATTGACCATTAACATAAATGAAAAGGCCGAGATTGATCCCTTGACTCACTCCAGAATAAATACAGTACGGTTGCGATTCAAAACCTCCAAAATCCACGTATTGTCTACGCCCACTCAGATAATTTGCAAAAAAATCTAATAAGCTATGTGTAAAACCTAACTCGGCAAACTTTACCAACAAGATATCGTTATCAACGGTATCAAAGGCTTTTTGAAAATCAAAATATGCGGTGTCAACCTGGCTCCCAGCATCTACAACTGGCACCACATAATTCATAAAAGACATTAAATTACTCCCCGTACTTCGACCTGGCCGCAAACTATGCTGAGCTTCGGTAAGCTGCGAGTACACTTGATTATAAACATATTTATAAATATTCAACTCGAACACCTTAGCGACTGCAGACAATACGGATACCGGTCGATATTCATCCACCTTGGAACCCGATCCTCCTTTTAACACAGGAATCACTCGAGTCACTTTCCGTATGTCCGGGTAGTAACCTTCTTTTAGACACCGGTTAAAAATATGTCAGAGAGGCAATTCAAACACCGCACGGCAGTCTTAAAATGAACGGTGGTATCCCATCCGGACCCACGGACTTTTGGCTTAAGATGTGAGAGGGCCTGAACATCTCGCACGTTTATCCGCCCGATATGAACGCGTGTTGAGCTCGTCGCGTAGCTCAACGCTGTGCGGCTACCTGCTCCGCTTCGGATCTAACGTGATATAAACTGCGCAGTATCCGTACAGTGACGTAAATAAAAATATGGCTGCAATTTAGCATTTTCTGCTTTCATGATAATATTCTTTTATAGAATAAGGATGATAAACAAGTACTTAGTCCAACTGATGGTAAATGGATACTGTGGCCCATGGATAGTTAGAGTTCATAGAGACTGGTCAACGTGACCAAACTTAAAAAAGAAGTTACAACCTGTATACATCCCACAGCCGCTAAAACGCCTTCTCTATTGTCTGAGAGGATTCTTGCAGTACTAGTGCACGTGTTGCTTATTGCACTGCACCTTAGAGGACTTCATATGACCAAACATGTAGATTTCTCAGGATGTTTTCCTTCACCACCGGACACACACTTACATGAGGTTTATAAAATGTACGTACTAGAGCCATGCTGCAGCTATATTATGGTTGTAGCACGAAAGGATTGGCTCGACCGGGGAAAGACCACACTCAAATAGAAAACAGCGCGAAATAGCAGCTTAACACCACTGAGTTATTTATTTATTTATTTATTTATATAATTTGCATGCCACAAGAAATACATCATATATCAAGTGACGCCCTGTAAGTACAACAATTTATAAGTGAGTTTCATAACGTGAGTGTAAAGCAGGAGTTACCAAACTTTTGTTAATGGAACACGTACCATTTTATTTTAGGGAACTCCACGTCAAATGATTATATATCATCGACAGTGCAATTGAAATATTATATTATAATTTCGTTAGCTACCTATGTATCTATATAACAGTAATGAGTTCTTCGCATCACATATTTTGCGCCAATTCAAATAATATATTATGTACCAAAGTGTGAAATTATTTAACAAGAAAATAAATAATTTCATGGAACCCTGTGAATTTTCCACTGAACCCTTAGGTCCGCGGAACCCACTTTAGAAATCTAGTGTAGAGAACCGGATACCCTTTTTACTAAAAGCGGAGCATTACATCTTAGTCCTCAGGGATGACAGCGCATCTGCATTTTGATTTAATCGAAGACATATGTGGATGTCTATGGGCCACAGCATCTATTTACCATCAAGAGGATTGTGTGCTTGCCATCCTTATTCTATATTAAAAAGTATTCTGTAATGATTTTTATATTAACGCAAACACTAGCCTTTGAATAAAACAAATTTTACGGATTTTATCGCATCAATAAGTTATTTTATATTCCCGACTTTACGAGTACTTTTACAGCACCCATGGTCACGGGGGGACTGAGGTATTTGACGTCCCAATGTCATAGTTAACCACGGTTACCTAGATTAAAACTATTAATTTTGTTCTGATCTACGCAGTATGAACTTACGAGTACGGTATCTTGAAGTCTTGCAGTGGTATGCTTGGGTAGGGATTTAATTTTATTAATTATAGAATTCCAAGCAGATTGTAGCACCTTCTCTATTGAAATTAGGATGTTTTTGATTTCAATAGCCTCGCGAATCATCCTTGAAGGAATCGGTGTTTTAGCGAGGATTTGTGGTCTATCAAATCTAATGTAGTGACGGGGCGATCCTGTACATGTTCACAGACCGCAGACTTCCCGGAGCATCGATTTTCACATCAGCTATGTGTTCTTTAACGCGGGCTTTTATTGATCTTTAGTTTGTCCTATATAAGAAAGACCACATTCACAATCAAGCTTGTACACTCCTGCATCTTGCAGAGGACATTACATTAACTGATGGTAAAAACTGACTCGAACTGTCGGGAATTTAAAATAAGTTAATATACGCGATAAAATCCGTAAAACTAGTTTTATTTAAAAGTATTCTGCTCAATTTAAAAAAATTATGAAACTAATGCTTCGATGTTTGAACATGGTAAAACTAACTCTTTAAAAAATGCACCGTGTAGTGGCGTTCTAAGAATATCCACTACCCCATATCGTTGTTAGGGTGACGTAAGAGGTGACAGAGGGAAAATGAAACTGGCGATGGGCAGCTGTATTTTCCTGATAACAACTCAAAATTATTAAAAAACAATTGCCAACCAGCTGCTAAGCGTGGCAACTATGGCGAAATCCTCCTTGAGACAATTTATAAGGAGGCCTATGTGCAGCAGGGGACTTTACAGGCTGTAATGGATGGATGAACTCTTTAAAATGATAATAAGCCTGTAAATAGCAATACTTTGTATTAAATTCCTGCGTATAAAATCTCATTTAACACAATTTTATTAAGTCGTAACGTAAAATTGTATTACTGGAACGAATTAAATGCTTCCATTCACTCTAATTATAATGTAATCAACTCTATCGATTATCGATACAAATTTTGTACAAAAAACATAGCTAGGTTGGTGTGAGTTTAGTCATGTCATTTTTTAATGAATAAGGGCACACATTCCACCTGATGGTAAGTGGATTCTATAGCCCAAAAACGTCTACGTCCATCTTTGATAAATAATGAAACTGCATACGCTTTGGCATACCTTGTTACTAGTAACTAGGTTCTCAGGTTCGCCTCGCACTATAACAAAATAGCAGCATTACGCTGCTGTTTTACGGTGGTATTCTGCGAGAGCGTGGTCTTACCTCGGTTGAGCCGACTTTTTTCTTTGGCTGCAGTTGAGGTATATTCAAATTTATACCTCAACCCATGCAATGAGAAAAATGGTCTTGGCTGGACAGATAGATGAAAGTGATCGTGCAAGGGTTCTGTTTTCCTTTTTTTAGATACAGAACCTTAAAACACTTAACAAGACTGCTGAATGATTGATTGACATTAGGACACGAGCACGTATATATCTAAATAAAGGATCATTCCACGATATTTCCATATCTTCGTAAGCTTTACAAGATATACACTCCACGAGAATATTCGTTACTGTTCAAAAAATAAAGTTCATTATACTTTGTACAAAATATTTGGGGATTATCTATTCCAAGCCTCAGGAAACTGCCAATTGTAACGTTAGTGGTAAGTATCAATATCGCATATTAATTTGAACCCTCATACATTATGAAAGCCACGTCATCGCAGGTTAGAAAGCCTGCTTGTTTTTGTTGTGGTGATCGAAACAACATGGACATCATGGGCTTCCTTTTTTGAAGAGATTTGTAAAAACAGATTTTGTTTTTTAGTAACAGGATAACGTTGAAATCAACAATGATATATTCAAAAGATATTCAACCATAGTCGAAAACAAATACCATACCATTTACCATGACAGCCTATCAAAAGTCCACTGCAGAATGTAGGCCTTCCCCGTATATTGCTTCACAGGGGGATATTTGCCATAGTTGCCAAGCTTGGTAAGCGGATTGGAAACCGCAGTTTTTTATTAGACTGTTTTCCGTTTTTTTGTGTGTATGTTACGCGAAATCTCCGTAAATTTTAAACCGAAAATTATGATTCGTTTTATATTAAATGGCGTGACCTAGTAGCTTTCTTCAAATTTGTTTTCGTTTTATCTACCGATTTTTAATGGCAGTAAGGCAGTAATTAATAAAAGAATTATCCGAGATGTTTGCAAAACATGAAAGGAAATTTTTAAATGTAAATTGAATTACAGCGCATTACGCGGTATCTATTGCATACTTTATAATAAAATGGAGATGATCTTTGAGTCGACGCTGCCGCTAATTGAATTCACGTGCATTACTTGTTATGAGGGCTTCTATATTGCCTTTCCAATTTATTAGTGAAAAACGTATCAAATTACAGGATTGGGAAGTATACGGTTTTTATAAAAATACGCTGCAAGTTATTCTATAATGTTATTTTGGTAGTGATGAGATGAGATACCTATTATCTTCTTTGT
Source organism: Parnassius orleans (assembly GCA_029286625.1). NCBI lineage: Eukaryota > Metazoa > Arthropoda > Insecta > Lepidoptera > Papilionidae > Parnassius > Parnassius orleans. Next base: position 43,972 of record JAGSMP010000578.1, read on the forward strand.
GTAAAACTAGCTGAGCCACGCGGTATTGTCAAAGACCCCCCTTTACCGATGCGCCTGTCATAAAGAGGCGATAAAATCACATACAACTTGCAAATAACATTTTATTTAATTTTTTATGACCGATTTTTCTGAAGTAAATTTATTTCTATACGTTTGAATACTGATTCTGATAAAGCGGGATATACGGGAATGATTATTATATGATTTTTGTTACACGTCGTGTACTGTAATCGCTAATCCGTTGTCAAAAAAACAACTTCGCGACTATAAGAGCGACCCATGCCCAAAAGTGAACTGATAGTAATTGTGCCTGTAGTGTAAAATCCTGTAGTGTTTTGTGTGTGATTGTGTGATTTCATTATCAAACTCTTATAAATAAGATAATTCTAAAAATATACTAGATAAAAAACTCCTTTGGCGAATATAAATAAAAGACAAAGCGCTTTTAAACTGGAAAAATGAAGTCGATTAAAGGAGGACAAAGACAGAGAGTTAGATGACGTTTGCTTAAGGCGATTGCAATTAGGTTACATAAACAGTACTCGAAGGGAAGTTGTTGCTGCCGCCGGCATGATAGGTTGGTTTATTTAAAACTCAGTGGCTTCAGACAGTTTGAACGAAGCTGAAAAGCGTTGGAAAGGTTTGCCATTCGCAAAACAAACTTCCTTCCATCGATTATAGAAATTTATTGGATTTTAGAAAATAAACGAATAATATTTTTTTAACCTAGATTACAAGTTATCGTACAAAAATAAATCTTACCCTTAAAAAACAAAAGTTTTTTAAGGTGAGAACACAAGCATAGTCAACGTGATGGTAAGTGGTTGCTATGATCAATAGACATCTACATCTATCCTCGTTGGCGAATCAAAATGCAGATGCGTTGTCAGCCGTGAGGACTAAGATGGAATGCCTCTTTTCCAGTAAAAAGGGTCTCTGGTTCTCTACATTCACCATACGAAACACAGCAGCATTAAGCTGTTATTTTACGCTGGTATTCCGTGGGATCCTGTCCTTACCCGGTCGAGCCGGTTAAGGACTACGCTTTTTTATTTTAAAGTGAAATATGTTTAAAAAAAAGTCCCGCTTGGTTTCTTGCTAGTTCTTCCCAGGACAGAGGTATTTTCCGAAACAGTAATAAATAAATAAATGACTTTCAATAAGTATTACGTAATAATTTATATTGAATAAAAATTATTCTATTCTATTTTATACTATAAACGATCCGGTGTGAGCTAGGGCAGCAATTTGAGACCTCTCAAATTTGTAATAATGATAAATAACTTACCAGAACTCGTCAGAGATAATACGTGTTTATTATTTGCAGATGACCTTAAATTGCTGCTTCCGGCTAGGGATACACCTGATTGTGAACGTCTGCAGGTGGACATAAACAGAGTGGTGAAATGGAGCCACGAAAATAAATTGTATTTTAATGTGTCCAAATGTTCAGTGATCTCTTTCACCCGTGCGCGTAAATCAATGAACTTCGAATACAAGGTGGAAGTGATACCGATGACGCGTGTGTGTGAATCCATCTCAACCACGATCTAGCGTTTATGCAAGCATGTTGTTAAAATTTGTAAAAATTCGTATAGAAACCTGGGTTTTGTCCTGAGACAGTCACGAGACTTTACAAATATTACCACTGAAAGTGCTATACGATGCTATGGTCAGAGTCACTTGAGTACGGTACTGTTATGGGCTCGCACGAGTAATGCTGGAACGTGTCCAAAACAAATTTAAGAGGCACCTGTACTTCAAACTGTATGGAATAGAACTATGTAATGGAATATAGCGTTATCACTGAACACTATTATATTATTTCGACATATAAATTACGTTGTTGGTAATAATAATATTTTCGATGGTATGAAAATACAATTGATTACTTAAGTAGTGGAAACAGTGTGTCTATCTCGGCAGAGAGTACCTAATTGTGTTCTGTGGTGAGTATTTACTGCTCATACTAATCTAACCATATAAATAAAATTTTAATGTGTGTGTATAACATTGAAATAACTGGCTGCTATCACGCTCAGGGGGTTATTTGCATGCTATTAAGGCACAAATAACCAATTTTAAAATATTTGTCTGTCTTTCTGTCCGAAAAAAAATTAAAAATAAAATAATATTAAAAATATTGGTCTATGATTATCTTAAATATAAATACCGCCGCATTTAAAGATCCTATCCAGGCGAAGCCGGGACGGGTGACTTGTATCTAATAAAGTTTTTATATTCGCATTAAATGCAAAATAATTTAAAAAAAAAACAAGAATAGGAATCTGTACCATTTTACGTCGTTATCGGTGAATTGACGAGCAATGAAATTTGATTATTTGAAACAATGATCACAAAAAGAGGTGACAATTAAGGGTGACGAACGAGTACATAATCTACCTATAGCCTATATACTGGCTGTCCCAAAAATATCACGTCAGAGTGACATGGAAGTAGGTTAGCCTTAGATGTTTTTGAGATATCGTCAATTATTTTATTAGGTCCTTACATATGAAATTGGCGTTTTGTACGGGAGGAATACAAAGTCAATTTTTTTTTGTAAAATATATTTCATTAATCAAAGTATGCACCGTTGTTATCTATGCACTTTTGCCATCTCATGGGTAGTTCATTGATCCCTTTACTAAAAAAACCATGGGTGCGAGAATCAATAAACTCTTTGAAGGCGGTTTGGACTGCCGCATCGGAGTTGAATTTTTTTCATTGTACGAAGTTGTCCAAATTCCGGAAATAATGGTAATCTGTTGGAGCAAGGTCCGGGGAGTACGGTGAACTCCGCAGACATTCCAATTGTAGCTCATCTAACTTAGTGGTTGTTTGTTGTGCAGTGTGTGGTCTTGCGTTGTCGTGAAGCAGCAGTGGTCTAGAGCGATTGACCAATCTCGGTTGTTTAGCAGCTAGTTCTTCCTTCATCGTTTGCAGTTGCTGACAATAAATATCTGCCGTAATCGTTTGGCCAGATTTTAGAAAGCTGTAGCGAACGACACCGGTGCTAGTCCACCAAACACTCAAAAGTAACTTTTTCTGACTCAATTTTCGTTTAGCGCAGGATTTGGCTGGGTCTGCAGCGTTCAGCCATTGCGACGAGCGCTTCCGATTATCGTAAAGTATCCATTTTTCATCACAAGTAATGATTCGATTTAAAATCCCTTCATTATTGTGTCGGTTGAGCAAAGTAACACAGCAGTCGACGCGTGTTTGCAAGTTCGATTCACTCATTTCATGAGGTACCCATCGTTCAAGTTTTTTTACTTTCCCGATTTGCTTCAAGTGGATTAGTACAGTTTTATCACTTACCCCGAAGCCTGCAGCTATCTCTGAAGTGCTTTGTGGTGGATCCGCTTCCACAATAGCCTTTAATTCTTCATTTTCCACTTTGTTCTCCGGCCGTCCACGGGGTTGGTTCTGAAGGTCGAAATTTCCAGAACGAAAACGTTGAAACCAAAAACGTACCGTGCTTTCTTTTGCGATACCAGCGCCGTACACGTCATTAACCCTTCGAGCTGTTTCTGCAACACTAGTGCCACGGTAGAACTCATACTCGTAAATATACCGATATTTCATGTTTTCCATTGTGCGGTAATAAGCGACGCCAAAGAATAAAATAATGAGGAATAAACAAATGAATGACTGTTTTAAAAACTCAAATGTACCAGCTAAATGAATTTATAAATTTGAATTTGGAATTCTTAACCAAAGAGGAGATATTTCAGATCAAAGTGGTGAGTACGACAAAACGCTAATTTTATATGTAAGGACCTAATATTTTCTTAAAATTCTCTACTTTAAGTTAGGGTTTCTACCGTTGTCGTTAGAAATACCTTGAAAGTTGTTGGTTTTTATATTTTTGTTACTTTTTTACCTTTTTGTGTTACTTTTTTACCTTTGAAAATATTGCACTTCCAAATTTGATGATCTACCGTGAAAAAAAATGTACTGACGTAAACTGGCAAATAGTTTAGAAAAATACTTCACTTATCGCAAATTTAGAAAAGGTATAACACTTACATTAGTTATTAAAAAAAGGGTAGAAATTACCATTTTTATCATTAAGGGTAGCGCTCTCAGCGGGAAGCTGTACTTTGGTATTGAATAAACGAATTCTTTTTTCAAAAGCAATGAAAAGGAATGTTGTTTAGTCTTTGTATTTAGCATCGCAGCAACCCGTTTTCGGGTCGTAAACTGAGCGAAACAGCTGTGAGTGGAGGGAGTACAGTGCTATCTCAGTCTCGCACAGGTAGTTTCGGTAGTTGGTTTTGTTTTTAGTACGTTATCTTCAGTTTTTTGTGATACATGTGCGGGTTTGTGCTTCCCTCGTTGTTTTTAATATTTTTGACTACTCGGCGTTTATTAATTGGACTTTGATTTGCTTACTACTTGGACTATTGTTGTACTGATTGATTTTGTTGTGAAAGTACTAATAATGGAAAATCCATGACGAGGCGCTGTTAGTCGCTTTCGCATCGTGAGTACGCTGACATGTACTTGATTTACGGCGAAACCAGGCAAGTTTCTACTCGAGGCACAGTATCATTAAATGCAAGGTTGGCTGCAAGATTGTATGCGGAACGGTATCCAGACCGTATACATCAGACATATGAGGTGATTGAACGATTGGATTCTGCCTACAGGGAGGGTAGAATACCTGGAACTCGAGGTTCTCAATCTGGGAGACCGCGAATAATTGAGAACGACGTCGTGCTACAGGAACGCGAAGAGGATCCCTCGAGTTCGATTCGTATGATACAAAGCCGCACTGGAATACCGAAATCATCGGTTCGTCGTATTTTAAAAAAATGTTATCAGTTTCACCCATACCACATTCAAAGAGTGCAAACTCTCCTTCAGGGTGATTATGTAAAACGAGTGCTGTTTTGCCGACGAATGCTGGAACTAAATAGGCAAGACCCCGACTTTTTTCATAGAGTTTTATGGACTGATGAGTCTCAGTGCAGAAGGACGGATACCTTAACCTGCACAATATTCATAGTTGGCAGTTAGAAAACCCGCATGAAGACGTTCCAGACCAGAGAAGAACGTTCACAATACATGTTTAACACATGTACACAAAACATGACCTATTTTTACAGAAATTGGAAAAGATTGGAATTAGAGGACCACTACTTCAATGGATTACATCATATCTTTATAATAGGCAACAATGTGTTATTGTTACTAAAGCTTACTTAAATGGGGACATAATAACGTACTCGTCCGAATACCGAAACAATAAATATGGCGTTCCACAGGGAAGTGTTCTCGGTCCAATTCTGTTTTTATTGTACTTAAATGACATTATCAATATGACGAAGCATAAATGTATTCTATTTGCTGATGACATTTCCATAATCATGACTTCCAATAAAAAAAAAAATATGAGTGATCACGAAGCTGACATAAATAATACAATAGATACTTTAATTAATTGGGTTGACATACATAATTTAAAAATTAATTTAGTCAAATCTTTATATATACAATTTAATAAATGCACTAATAATAAACATAATCTTAAACTTAACATTCCAAAAATAAAAGCAGCTAAACATACGAAATTTTTAGGTTTAATTATAGATGACGATATAAATTGGAAACCACATGTAAACGATGTCTCTATCAAAATAAATAAATTCGTGTATGCACTTAAACAAATAAAAACATAACAAATACAAACATAACAAATAAAAACTTAAACAAATAAAAATATAACAGTAGTGAAGAGGCTCGGGGCGACTTTTGGTCGAGCCTTTTGAAACTATCGGCAGCAAGTACAGCGTGACACACCACGAACCCCTTCAGCCAGTAGTGATGCAGTCCGTCGAGTCCCGGACTTTTCCAGTTCGGGGCCCTACGGACCGCCTCAGCTACGTCATCCCGCGTTATGATGACGGGGTCCATGGGCGTAACACTCGCACACTGACTCGCCACAACTTCCGTCCAAGGGCCCTCGCTGTGGTTTACGGGCTCTGACCACAGGCCGCGCCAGAATGCAACAGTGTCGGCCTGATTCGGTGCTGGGCCGTTCCACGTACCATTGGTTGCTCCAATGACTCATAGAGCCTCTTCTGATCACTCTGGAAGAGTTTGGTTTGACGATTTTGGTTGAACCGTCTTGACCTCTCGGTATATCGCCAATCCGCTTTCCCCAAGCAGCGATTCTCTGCTTCAGGTCGTCTATGCGCTCCGTCAGTTTTTGCGTTTTGTCCCAGCAAGCGCCATCCTGACGGTGCGCACAATTCTCGGCCTATTATTGCCCGACCTGAAGCTTATCAGTCTGCCGATGAGGGCCCTTGCCTTTGCGACACGGTCCTCAATCCTTCTTCTCCAGGCTGGGATAGCGCTACTTTGCCCAGTAGCACGTCCAACGTGGAAGTTTGGCACCAACAATGCGGCAAACTGCCAGCGGCGCCAAAGAATATTGAGTCCGTATCGCAAAGGTCCCGCTGTTTTCCAAATAGGTTGCCAGCAATGGGTTCAGGGCCGTCACGACATCCTGATTCCGCTTGCTTAGGGTTATGCGAGGAAGTCGCGGTCGATTTTCGAGAGGCGTACTGCGCGTTTCACAATCGCCTCTTCCAATGTACCTCATTTGCTCTAGTTCTAGTTCCTGGGCGATTGTTTCATCACCGTCTGAATCAACCACAACTGGGATCACGGCGGCATCCACGTGCGGGTTGCTCTGCAACTTGTGGCGCCGCATTTACAGTCGTAGTATTTTCATCCGATGAGAAACAGCCTCACGTCTTAGCCGTTCGAGTTCGGTGCCATCAAATATGTTTGAGCGCAAGATATACCGAACTCGGTCTGCCAGGTTTTGCTCGGTGACGGTTATAGATGGCTCCAGCTCAGCAAAAGTCGATGCATCCTAGCCCGGTACGCAAACCTCCAACTTTCCTCGCCCTAAAATACGCCCGCAATGCGTTGCTGTTCAATCGAATTGTCCATCGCATGCGGCGTACTCACCAGTGGCGGGTGCCGATTGCTGGGCCGCAAAGACCCTGCCGACACCAAGCCAGCTGGTGGGGATGATGGATGCGAGGTCTGCTGGGTGGTCGTGCAGCTTCGTGATCGGCTGGCGGTTCGCATGCTGTCACGACCAGCGCCAGCTCCAGACGCGCCCTGGCGACCTCCAGGCAGCGGCCCTTTGCGCGCATTCCTAAATTCCATCATCCATGTTATGGGCGTCAGTTAACGGGAGACGCCCAAACCCGGCACCGTTTCATGGTGAGGCCATATGCACAAGCGGGCCTTTGCACCTTCAGTTTTGCCGAGGCACGGCGCTAACACCTCATGGCAAGGCGTTGACTGACTGCGTTGACGTAGCAGTTTGACACATAACCGTTACGTCAGCGGGCGATGGGGTCGTCACTTCCCTACGTCTTATTATTATTATTATTACTAAAATCAATTTATGGACAGTAATCTTCAATGGTTCTATATTAGGACCAATAGAGCTACCTCAGAAATTAAATGGTGAAAACTATTTGGCATTTCTTCAACTCCAATTGCCAACGCTCCTAGAGGATGTGCTACTACAAACACGGACAACGATGTGGTACCAAAACGACGGTTACCCAGCACATTACGCTCGAGACTTTCGAGCCTATCTTGACGATAGGTTCCCAAGAAGATGGATTGAGCGATTGTGGCCAATCTTATGGCCCCCGAGATCCCCTGACTTAAATCCTTTGGAATTTTTTTATTGGGGTTGTACCTAAAACCAATTTACAACGAAAGAGAACTCCGTAACCGAATAAACATAGCGGCTCAAGAGATATCCCAAATAAGTTTAAGAAGATTAAAAAATAATTTTATCAAAAGATGTAGATTATGTATTCGAACTAGAGGCAAACAATTCGAGCATCTGCTTTAATAAATAAGGTTGATTCAAAAAATTGCATTTTTTTTTTGTCAATAACCCATATCTAAGTCAATAAGTTCGGCTTTAGCGCTACCCTTAATGAAAAAATGGTAATTTCTACATTTTTTAAAAATAACTAATGTAAGTGTTATACCTTTTCTGAATCTGCAGTAAATGGATCATATTTACAAATTATTTGCCAGTTTACGTCAGTACATTTTTGTTACGGTAGGTCATCAAAGTTGGAAGTGCAATTTTTTCAAAGGTAATAAAGTAATACCAATCATTTTTTTTTTCTTAAAAAATACACAAGATTTTGGGGCAAATTTACTTTCAACACATGGAGCAACTGTTCGAGAAATAAAAAAAAAATATAAAAACCAAAAACATTCATGGTATTTCTAACGACAACAGTAGAAACACTAACTTAAAGTAGAGATTTTTGAGAAAATAAAATAATTGACGATATCTCGAAAACTAAAAACTTTTTACATAGGTAATTTTTTTTATCTGCAAGATCTAAGGCTAACCTATCTTTCATGTTGCTCTGACGTGATATTTTTGGGACACAAAGTATGTAACACTCACCGTCAGGTGAGCTGTAAGATCGCTTGTCACTTCAATTTTATAAAAAATATACAGCTTGAATACCTAGTAAATAAAACCTGTTTAGAGTTTTAACAGTGGTAGAGCCGCGCTGCAACTTCTGCTGTAGCATGGATGAGCCGGCTCGAACCGGGGCGGTACTACGACCTCACAGAATACCAAAGTAAATAGGAGCTTTGCTTCTGCGTTTCGCTTGTTTAGTGCAGGTGGCCGGAGGCTAATCCCCCCCTCCCCATATCATGGTAGCGGAATTTAAAAGAAAGAACTACCCCAGGAGGGTACCAGCACCCCTGGTAATGGAGAATCCCTCACTGAGCATCCACGATCAAGTTACCCTCTTCCTGAGCGTGGGTGCTCAGGCTGCCCCGCGCATTCTGGAGGGAGGCGAAATCCCGCTCTATACTAACACTGCACTGGGCAAACAGAGCAATAAAACCATGGCGACCCCTGCCCGCTATCCGTGGACTTCTGCAACATCAGGGGACTTCACTCGAACCTTAACGCCGTCCACTAAGCCGGCCTTGCTCTTTTTGACCGAGACGCTGGTGTCCTCTCCGGCTGATACTTCGTACCTCTCCTACCCGGGGTACGAACACTTCTTTGTGCCCCGGGCTGCAATTTGCGTATACGTCAGAGAGGATATCTGTTCTCGAAGCCTCGGCCATCTTGAAGGTACGGACCTGTCCATCCTATGGCTGCGCGTAGACAGCGACGACCATCCCCTTGTCTACGGGTGCCTATATAGGTCCCATAGCGGTAATGCCGACACAGACCGACTCATCGACCACGTCCAAATGGCTAATGATTTCTTGCTACAACAGATCCCATCAGTAGAGATCGTGATACTTGGCGATTTTAACGCCCACTACGCTGAATAGCTCGGTTCACTTTTAACCGATCATGCGGGGAGATCTGTTTATGACTTTGCCTTGACATATGGTCTGACACAACTGGTTACTTCGCCTACGCGGATTCAAGATGTGGTGGATCATACACCTTCCCTGTTGGATCTTCTGCTGACCTCTCATCCGGACGGATATCAGGTTTCCGTCGATGCCCCTCTTGGCTCTTCGGTCCATTGTCTGATCCGGAGTGTGATGCCACTCACGCAGGTTGCCGCCGTGTTTGGCATTACAGGTCGGTGGATTGGGATGGAATGCGGTCTTTTTTTGCATTCTACCCATGGAGGTGGGTTTGCTTCTCGCCGGATGATCCCAGTGCTGTTGCTGACTCTGTCTGCTGCTACAGGGAATGGAACTATTTATTCCATCATCTGTGGTACCCATCGGTGGCAGATCGCAGCCTTGGCTTGGTCGCTCCTGTAAGATTGCACTACGCAGTAAGCAAGAGTGTTATCAGGCCTGGGCTGAGGCTTCGGCGGCTCGGAATGTAAGCACCAGCATGCTTAAAAAGAAGTATAACTTCGCCTCCAGGTCCTTCAAAAGAGTTATTGCCAAGGCAAAGTCAGAACACATAGGCAGAATTGGCGAGAAACTAGTACGCCTTCCTTTGGGAACCCGTGCATTCTGGTCTCTCATAAGACTGTCAAGGAAATTCTGTAAGCCATCACTACCATATCTGCACAGGAGGATGACTTACTAGCCCACACCGCAAAAGAGAAAGCCGACCTTTTAGGCTCCCTTTTTGCGTCCAACTCGACTCTTGATGACGGGGGGAACACACCGCAGACCATCCCGCAGTGCGAGTGCTCTATGCCTGATGTGCGATTCACACAGTGCTCGGTACGCAAAACATTCCTCTCCTGGATATCTACAAGTCGAGTGGGCCTGATGGAATCACACCAATTGTGCTGAGGACGTGCGCTCCAGAGTTAGCACCGGTTCTAACGCGTCTTTTTCGGTACTCCTACTCCCTAGGCGTTGTGCTGAATTCATGGAAGACAGCTTTCATGCACGATCCTAAAATAGGTAACCGCTCTGATCCGTCAATTACAGGCCTATCGCCATCACCTTGTTCTCGAAAATAATGGAGTCCATTATTAACTGCCAGCTCATGCGGTACCTTGAGGAGCACCAGCTGATTAGTGACTGCCAGTACGGTTTCCGTCGGGGTCGCTTAGCTGGTGATCTTCTTGTTTACCTAACACATAGATGGGAGCAGGCGATCGAGTCCAAGGGGGAGGCATTGGCCGTTAGTTTGGACATAGCAAAGGCCTTCGATCGGGTCTGGCACAAAGCGCTTCGTTCGAAGCTTCCTTCCTATGGGCTTCCCGAGAAATTGTGCAATTGGATCAGCAGTTTTCTGGCTGATCGGAGCATCAAGGTTACAGTAGACGGTGCGTGCTCCGATTACAAGCCTATTAACGCTGGTGTTCCACAAGGCTGCGTGCTATCACCAACGCTGTTTCTTCTGCATATCAATGATATGTTGCAAACCGGTAACATTCATTGCTATGCGGATGGCACCTGATGCTCATACACCGGCCGTGCCAATATTTCAGGAAAACGTCGCCGAGTACCGGAACAAACTTGTGGCTGAAGTCGAGACTTTGTTGAACAAAGTCTCGGATTGGGAGCGACTAAATCTAGTCCAGTTCAATCCCCAGATGACACAAGTTTGCTCGTTTACCGCTAAATGGAACTCCTTTGTCGTATCTCCTCAGTTTCAAGGCACTCCCCTTGTTGCCTCATCCAGTATCGGAATCTTCGGCGTTGACATATTGAGTGACGTGCAGTTCCGTGGTCACTTGGAAGAGAAGGCCAAATTGGCCTCTAAAAAGCTTGGCGTGCTCAGTAGAGCGGGGCAGTATTTCATGCTGGCACACCGCCTGCAATTTTACAAGGCGCTGGTTCAGCCTCACATGGAATACTATTCCCATCACTGGGCAGGGGCCCCCAGTGCCAGCTCCTTCCACTTGACCGCATTCAGTGCAGAGCGGATCGAATCGTCAACGACCGAGTTCTTTCCGATCGGCTTGACTCACTGGCACTGCGTAGAGATGTTGCACCTCTTTGCGTATTTTATCGCATGTACCACGGGGAGTGCTCTGACGAATTGTTCGGACTAATTCCAGCCGCTCAATTTCACTATTGCACATCGCGACAAAACTCGCGTTACCATCCATACCATCTGGATGATTGGCGGTCCACCACTGTGCGATTTAGAAGATGTTTTCTTTCTCGTACAACTTCCTTGTGGAACCGATTACCACCAGCGATTTTTCCGGACCGATACGACTTGGGTACCTTCAAGAAAAGACTCCTACTCCTACTCCTACTCCTTTTTAAAAGGCCGGCATCGCATCTGCAATTCCCCTGGTGTTGCAATTGTTCATGGGCAGCGGTAGTCACTTAACATCAGGTGAGCGGCATGCTCGTTTGCTCCCTCTCCTTTATAAAAAAAAAGTTGTAATAAAATGTAAGATATGTAGAATATAAAAATATGAATTAATCCTTTTTGTGAAGTATGCATATTATACTAAATTAGTAAGTTGAAAACGAATGTACGGACGTTCTAGGCCTAATTGGAACGAGAACGCGGCGCTGTAATGTTGTTAGGGTTATACTTCAATTCCAAGAGTCGTAAGCTCGCGGGTGACGTTGAAATTGTATTTTTGATGGATTTTTATTTCAGTATTTATGTGATTCGTTCAAAATGTTAACTATGAGTAATTTTTATTCAAATCGACAACTTCCTTCGTAAATCTCTGAATGAACATGAACTCTTCTCTGAACGAGTTCACAATGTCTACTTTGAAGTTTTTATGTTTAATTCATAGCTTTTTTGAGCATGTAGTGGCGGTTTAAGAATATCTTCTACTCCATAACGTCGCGTGGCATAAAGTGATAAGCCAACAGAGGGAAATAAACTAGGAGACCGGCTATAGCGCCTATCTTATAACTACTAAAATAAAAAATAAAACTGCGGTTCCCAACCCGTCTTCCAAGCTTGGCAACTATGGCAAATATACCTATATAAGGGAAGCTATGGGCAAGCCTTTGTTCAGAATTAAACTTTTAATAGGCTGTAACGGTAACGTGACAAATTTGCTTGTATAATGATTTCTTATATTTACACATAGCTGATGTGAAGAATCGACGCTCCGGGAAGTCTGCAGTACTGCGTAGATCGGAACAAAATTAATAATTTTAATCTGGAGGTAACCGTGGTTAACTAAGGCATTGGGACGTCAAATACCTCAGTCCCCGTGACCATGGGTGCTGTAAAGTACTCGAAACGTCAGGAATATAAAATAAGTTAATATAAGCGATAAAATCCGTAAAACTAGTTTTATTTAAAATTTGCTTGTATTTTTGCTATAGGTAAATTTTGACTTCTCTGTTGTATTAGGTCAATCCTGTGATGATGGAATGAATAACTAAATCGGATAAGGATAGATAGAATGCTAAGTACATTTTAGCGACGCTAAAACCATGCTCAACGTATTGTATGAATTCTATCATATAAACACACAGAGTAGACGGTTACGGTGTATACGGTAACGGAATCTTAGACAGAAAAAAATCTTAACACCTAGTCATTGAGTTACAATACCTATAGAGTCACAATCTCTAACTGACAATACTCAAAAATGTCAGCGCCGTTCCATATACCTATATATTTTGATATTATATAGTTCAAAATGACATTTGCTCGAATTTAGACGTTAACCTGCTTGTATAATGTTCAAAGTCGCTCGTATGCAATGTCATCATCATTCACTCAAGGGCTTGCGTACGAGCAGGAACAGGCATCAGTGGAGACGCTATTTATACTAATATTATTAGGAGTTTATAATAATTGTGAAATATGAGTTTGTGAGTTTATATGTACCTAGGAGAACTAAACAACTGATTTCAAAATTATTACACCAATTTCTTTTTAATTTACTTATCATATTAAAAATCATAACACATTTTATAAGATTTTTATATGATAAGTAAATGAAAAAAATTAGTGTAATAATTAATAGTATTAATAGCACTAGTAAACCACTAAGGTTTGTGAATTAGGTACTAAAATGCTAAGTATTAATTACTACTTTAGAATGGACATTTAGAATTTAGGATGGACATAATTATATTATTCAACTGGGTGGAGTCAGGGCGAGTCAGCTAGTCACACTAATATTATGAAGGGTATGTACGTTTTAGTGTGTATGTTTGTATTTTGTTCGTGCTCTAACAGATCGACGGATTCGGATGAAAATGTAAATAACATACCCTAAATTATCACTTATGCTACCTACTTTTATACCGGAAACACGGGATCACGCGGTCGCTGATAATTTAAAATAAAACAAAATTAATATTAGGTATAAGCGTTATATTACTTACTTACTTTTAATAACTTACAACTAAAACTTAACCTAACTAATTACCTTGAAACAATGTTAATTTATTGTAACGTTGCCTTTACTTTGATTTATTACGACTTACGACCCTTTATATGGCTTGTAGTTTAATTCATTTCGGGCTTTTGCTATAATAACTGTCCATTCAGAGCATCTTATGGGGTTTCGAGGAAAACAAAAAACAAAAAAACATATTTTAATTATACTTTAAAATAATAAAACTCTTCGACCTATTTTGTACGGAAAACTAAAAATAAAACATTTAACAACATTGTAATATTAGTACATTAAGTTTAAAATCTGTAAAAATATTTATTGTATCAATCCACTCCATAGAACCGTTAGAACATAATTTGCGAGTCACTCTCGTACGCGTGACTATTTGTTTCTCTTTTACTCTTGCATATTTGTCTAACGTGTGAAGAAAACGTTATCGCGACGCCGCGCGGTCGCGGAGTAGTGTTTAGTTGCTAATAAAATGAAAATTATTGAAATTTAAATGAAAACATGCACTGTGGATACATAAATACGTAAATTTGGTATGATACTTACCTAAAATATGAAACACCATCCTTTTTCGCACGTGTCTGCTGTTATTTGGGCAGGAAATCACCGAACACTTTGGCATCGCGGACGTTGTACGGGATTGTGGTCGCCTTACAACTAAACAAAACTCTGCGCACTTCGCAGCGTGCGCCGAGTTTTGGCGCGGACATTTTATTTGTCTGTTTGTGACTCTATAGGTATTGTAACTCAATGCACCTAGTAAATCTGTATAACTCTAAACTTTTGCTGACTTGATCTGATTACGCAGCTCTCAAATCAATTTGTAAAGTTTACAATCGAGCGGCGTCGCTTTAAAATGACGAGTTGTTAAATATTTGAGGTAGTCATAAATCACAATAGCGGAGAGGAACAAAAGACAAATTTAACGAGCGCCTTTGAATAAGTTTTTATTTGCAAATAGCCTGTAATATTGTCGCATTTTTCGAAGGCCCTATATCTAAGATTTTAAAAGTGTTGTTATTGATGATGATGATGACTAGATAAGATGTATTAATACTTTACTTTGCTTTGCTAATTTACTGTCGCCAGCAATTTTTCAGCATCGATACGACTTAGGACCCTTCAAGAAAAGAGTTTACTCATTTCTAAAGACCGACAAAGCACCTGCAATTACCCTGGTTTTGCAGATGTTCATGAGCGATAGTGATCAGATACTTAAAATTGACGCTTCGGACTTAACAATGCGCCGATTGTCTCTTATTTTATCATAGATTATACGTGGTACAGCCACGTGGCTGCTATATTGTGGTACATATACTGAAAACATTACCCTCCTCCTGGGGCTGTCGAGTAAATAGTAGCTTTATGCTATAAGGTAATTTATGGAGTGGGGGAGGTGAGGGGGCTAAGCTCAGCAGTGAACTTTTGATAGGCTGGAATGATGATGATGATTATAATTGTATTTTAAGTATTTGTTGCAAGATGTACAAAATATTTTAACACAATGGCTATGGCAACAAGCTTATTGAGAGAATTTTATTAAAAATTTATCATAAATATAATATTTAAACACAGAGCGCCAGATCCAAGACTTCGCAACATCTATTCAGAGTGGCTCACATTACGCCAGTCTAAATGCATTATCCACTCTATGACGCGTATGCTTCAGCAGTTATCACTTCTGCGAAAGACGTAACCAAGGTTCGATATTGTGCGAAGTTGTTGTTAGCTTGAAGTGTCACACATTTGTACAGTAGTGAATAATTTTGTATAGAAATAATGGTTACAACAAATTACAAATTCCATCCGATGGTAAATGGATGTGAGGTCAAGAGTCACTTTCATTTAATCTCGCTAATGGACGCGACCGACTCTTCCTTGCCCCTCCTCACTCGGAGAACACTCTCAGAAATTAGAAGAAGCCTTTGCCTAACAGATACGAGTGACGGATGTAGATTGGGCTGTTACTTTAGTTTACTGAACGTGGTAGAGCCACGTTGCAGCTTTATTATGGTGGTAGCACGAATCGGTCGACTCTACCGGGGTAGGACCACATCACAGAATACCAGCGTAAATTAGCAGCTTAGTGCTGCTGTTACGTGTAGAGAATTTGGGGCCCTTTTAACTGGAAACAAGGCATCTTAATTTTCAAAGGTGACAAAACATCTGTATTTTGATTTTTAATCGAGGATAAATGTCTATGGGTCACAGCCTCCACTTAGTGGAGAACGAACGAATTATAATTCATTGCCGTCTGGTGGCGGTGTGAAAAAATACACTGCCGTGCCATTAGGCTACTGCCGTCTAAGCTACTGGCAGCGTGCGTTGTGGGTTGAAATCCGCCATTCGACTACTGTCGTGAACCACTCTAACACACATTTTCAGCTTACCAGTAGTGGTTAAAAGGAATATTATTAATAACTTCTACCTCGGGCTGAGTACAATCAGGAGTCAAGATGGGAGCATTATAAAAGAGAAGAATGTGTGTAAAGAGATGGAAAGAATATTTTGAAGGTTTGTTTGAAAGAGAGAAGTGCAGGTACAGCATCCGGCACCTTCCGGAAACTAATATAATGTTGATGAAAGTGAGATAAGCATGGATGAAATAGTGAAAGCGTTGAAAAGTATGAGATTAGGTAAGGCTTCAGGGTATGACAGGATTACCGTCGAGATGCTGAGGGCTGGACAGGGCATAGTGGCTGAGTCAGCTGCCGCCTTTTCAATTTGTGCTGGCGAAATGGGCAAGTACCGGGAGACTGGTGCAAAGCCGTAATCGTGCCATGTATAAGGAAAAGGGTCACGGCAGGACTGCATAAATTACCGCGGTATAGCCTTCTCAGCGTCGTCGGTAAATTGTATGCGAAAGTGTTGATTGAAAGGGTTGTGAATGAAACAGACGAAAAAGTATGGGATGCAAGCGCAGGATTTAGAAAGGAATGGGATGTATGGATCAGGTCTTTTCCTTGCGGTGCATAGCCGAAAAGTGTTTGGCTAAAAACAAGACGGTCTATTGCGCATTCGTGGATCTAGAAAAGGCCTATGATAGAGTAATGAGGAATGATTTGTGGTCAGCACTGTCCGTGAACCGTGTGAGCAGTATCCTCATACGAGCACTGCAATCTCTTTATAGGGATTCTAGTGCTTGTGAGATAAACAGGGCATACACTGAATGGTTTAATATCGAAAAGGTGTTAGACAGGGATGTGTAACGTCACCGTGGCTGTTTAATCTGTTCATGGACAATTGCTTGACAGATTTAAAAGAGAATGAAAGCGGGTTGAGAATGAATGAGTTACTCGTCAAATGTTTTCTCTATGCTGATAACCAAGTATTACTCGCGTCTTCGGCCGAGGAGTTGCAGGAGATGGTAACTGCTATGAGTGGAACTTTTGTTAGAAAGGGATTGCAGATGAATGTAAAGAAGACGAAAGTGATGGTGGTTGAAAGAGATGAAGCAGTGACAAACTCCAATATCGTGATTGGAGATGAACAAATTGAACAGGTGAAGGAGTTTGTGTATCTGGGTTCAAAGTTTACAAGAGATGGAAAGTGTGAGAGTGATATCGAAAAAGGAATGCAGGAAACATGGTGAATGGAGCTTTGCACTCCTTTATGAGCAGTCGGAGGTTGTCTAACAAGGCTCGTTTGGCTGTGCATGAGGGGTGTTGGTTCCGACACTCATGTACGGAAGTGAAAGTTGGGTATGGCAGAAAAACTTGAAAGCAGAATAAATGCAGTTGAGATGAGAGCGTTAAGAAGTATGATAGGAGTTAAATTGGTGACAGGATAAGAAATAGTGAGATAAAAACGTTGTGATTTGAAAGAAGATGTAGTGACAAAATTGAAAAGGTATGCTGAGAAGGTTTGGCCATGTCGAGAGAATGAATGAAGAACGATTGACGAAAAAAGTGTATAAGGCAGTGTGTGAATGAAAGTGTTGGAAGGGTAGACCTAGGAGGACGTTTCTCGACCAAATCAGGGACGTCTTGAAAAAGGCCAGGTCAAGAGTACCCTAAACCGAAGAGCATGTATGAAGGAATAATGAAAGTGGACGAAGCGAAACAAGTATGTAAGGATCATGCAAAGTGGAAAGAAGTGGTCTCTGCCTACCCCTACAGGAAAGAGGCGTGATTATATGTATGAATGTATATTAATACTAATAGCATTGCTAGTATTTTTCTTAATATAATAAAATAAAATTAAAAATTAAGTCCTTCACAGTTAACAACTTAACATAAACTTCGTCTTAAATATATTAAGTTGTAAAGTTCGAGCAAACTTCTCGCTAACTGAGGGAAATTTATAAATATTCTAACAGAGGTGAAGCACGTGACTCTTCAAGGCCCTTAAATTTTACGCATCGTTAAGCTGGAGAGTAATGTCTCAAAACTCGATTTCGTGCCACGCGATCACTGTGATAAATTGTAGAAATTCAGTGAATGCAGAATATAGTTTTGTTAAACAGTTAGGTACTGTGTAATTTTTTGTTATAAAATTTGTTAATTTAAATATGTGACAAGAAGTGATTACGTAGATGAATATAGTCATCATAAATTAAACATAAGAGGGACTTTAAATAAGTATTATTTATAATCTATATTGTATAAAAAAGTTTCAGTATTTTTTTTCATCCGTACCTTAAAAATTTACTTAACAAATACACATTAAATAGGGATTAAAGAAGAGGATTATCGTCACTATAACAGAACACCACTGTTACGGACGGCGAGGGGAGCAGCCGCCCCGTCGCCCCCTCATACCCCGTTACGCCCCGCGCACCCACACGCCGGACATCAAATGAGGTCGACAACAAATGAGCGCACAGCACACCGTGTGAGAACACTATCATCTTGAGACAGCCGCCGCGGAAATATAAAAAGGCCTTTTGGGCTCCGCAGGCATTCGATTCGACAGCGGCACTCAAGAAAGAAGACTCTCAAGAAAGAAGACTCTCAAGACTCTCAACAAAGAAGACTCCCACTAGATATTCCCTTGTACATACATTGCCGCTATTGTAAATAGTTAAATATAAAGTTTTTAATTGTCCCACTTTTCTTTATACAGTCCTCTTAGCTCAGTTATTAGTATCGAAGTAAACTCAGTTAATCAGTACACATACACCTAATAGTCATTTCCCTTTTACTTTCTGTTATCTCAAAAATCGGCTCCCTCTGCTGTACATAATAATTTTTGGTCCATCGTCGCCGGATTGAAGCCAGAAGATCGAAGCTGGAAGATTGAAGCCAGAAGATCAAAAGCTGGAAGATCCGAAGCCAGAAGACCGTACAGAAGAAAGAAGATCATCGTCGTGCAAATTATATCTACGTTTCTAACAATAGTCTGACTTCGTCAATTTAACTTTCTTGTTTCTTAGACACGTTTACGCGACCAGTAGGTTACTCCCTAACGGTGTCAAACTGTGATCGACTGGTAACGTAACACGTGCGTCTTTACGTCTTTTTGAAGACGCCATGCGTAAAACAAGAAGCCAGAAGCCCAGGAACGACGACGAAACGCCGGTGGGAATGCGTATCTTCGAGGAAGCCCCCGCGTCCCCCTCAGACTATCTATCGTTGACACAGGCGCCCGCCGCCGCGCCCCCGCCGACGCCCGCAGCTATGCCCCGCTATGTCCGTGTCCACGACCGAGCGAATGTTAGAACCAGCACATCCGCGCCGCGTGCAGATACACTCGCCGCGATTATTGAAGATCTTCCGGTCACCGAAATGAGTTCAACGATACATACCGCCGCGCCCGTAGCTACCTACGCTGTACTTAGGCCCGCGCGTGCCCCGTCAGTCTGTTCAGCCCGGTCGACAGCTAGCGCAATCGCGAAGTTAAAACAAATTGAATACAACACAGCTGAAGAACTCGCCGCGATTAAAAGGAAACAATTACAAATCGAGGAAGATTTAATTAAAAAGAAATACGCTAGGGACATCGCTCAATTACAAGAAGATACAGATAGGGAAAGTTTAGAAGGAGCCGAAATAGCAGAAAGTAGGAATCGTGTCGACCAATGGTTAGATAACGTGGAGACTGTGCGGGGGGAGCCGCCCTGCCGCCTGTCTCAGCCCGCGCCCCGCATCGATCGAGTGCAGGCCCCACCGGAAAAGGGGACCGATTACGCACCTGCGCTACCCGTGTATAGTGAAGATGCCCAGGGAAGGACGGTCACGAATAACGAACAATCACGTCACGCGAATATAGTACAAAGGTATAGTGGAGTCGCCGCAGAATCGAATCAAGTGAATCGTCATGTAAGGGTTACGTCGCCGACGCGCGCCCAACGCCGCACTCTATCGCCAAAACGTAGGTCGCCGTCGCCACATCGCCGCGAGGAACGTAGATTATCGTCGCCGTATCGTCGCGATGTAGGTCATAGGTCACGGTCGCCATATAATCACGATACATCCCCGAATCGTCGTGTATCATTAAAAGGAAATATGGATAGAGGTAGGTCGCTCACCCGAGAGGGAAAGATAGGGGTATCGAACGGCTAGCGGAAGCATTAGAGAATATGGTACGATTCAGACCAGCCGCCGCGAAGCAAACACAGGACTTGCCTATTTTCAACGGCTCGGCCGCGGAATGGTTAGCGTTTAAAGCCGCGATGAATGAATCCACCCGTTTGTATGGGAGGCAGTATCGGCATTACTGTTTACCTTACTTTCTGTTATCTCAAAAATCGGCTCCCTCTGCTGTACATAATAACCACTGAACATAGACCTGCCCAAAAAAAATCATGAACAAAGTCCTGAGCCATCTGCGTCCATCAACTTTATACGTGTTACCAGGTCGTCACTTCATCTATGGGAGGCCGCCCTACACTGCGTTTACGTTTTAAGGATATCATTAAAAATAATTTCACATAAAACTAATGTTATTTTAACATCCATTACGACATGTGAAATATTGCCTCATAAAGGTAAATGTTTTTGACGGGAAGATGCTGCTGCCCGTCTGTTACAGAGTCCTTCTGCAGCCTCTTACGACACCCACGGGAGGATAGGGGTAGTGGACATTCTTACACTACACAGTATTAATGCTTCATTGTGATCTGTAATTAATTAGGTGACATGACTGTAAATATTAATACTAATAATGTCCTCCAGACTAAATTTCGGTCACGCCAGCTAGTCTCAGCGGAGACTATATCCATATGCGCAAGACAGGATTATAGTGCCCGAGTGTATGCGCAAACACAAGTGCACTCACCTTACTCTTCTAGTCTATGAGACGGTAACCAACAAAACTGAAGAGAGACCATGCGCAGGAGCTACGGCTTTACGTGCTTTACGAGGCACCGGGGTGAAACACCGCCAACTTCGTGACTCCTGGTTGCTACTGAGAATTTCTTGACAGAAAAACCCAATAACTTATTTTGGTCCGAGATTTGAGCCCGGGACCTTATGATCAGCAACCGCATTTACGAACACAAGACCAACGAGGCTGTCACTGTAATTATCATTGTAGTTTTAATTGGCTAGGAAAGTATTATTCGTAGACTACGATGTTATAACTAACTCTGAAAAAACATAAAAGTGGTACAGATCGCAGATATACTCTTAATGAACGTCGACTTGTTTTGTATCCATCAGCAAAAATTAGCTACATCTTTCCTCTGGGGACCTGAGCCAGCTTTCTCTATTGCATAATGTAGTTCGTTCTCGTGGAATTTTAAGAAGACTAAAAAAATCTTTGTTACGTTCTACAGTCTGCCTCTCTTTCTTCTTAGAGTGTATTGGCGGTGCAAGATTATCCACTACCTCATATTGTCCTGTGGGTGTCGCAAGAGGCGATATAGGAAAACAAACAAAGAGATGGGCAGCAGCGTATTCCTTACAATAAATGCAAAGAAAAACTGCGGTAGCTAACCCGCCTGCCAAACGTTGCAACTATGGTAAATAACCCCGAATGAGGCATTATATGGGAAGGCCTATGTTCAACTGTGGAATTTGATAAACTGTAATGATTGAAATGAAAATTAAAAGGGTTTCAAAGATGAAAGCATTTTAAATTTGATTGTATTTTACTTCACTGATTGTATACCGACTATAATGATTCTTTTTATTTAATAGGCTTTACCTCAATTTCAATTTGAGGAAAAACTTCCACATTTAGGAGTGGAAAAATTGGTAATGATATTTCTATTGCAATATTGTAACGACTACATGTATAGTTTAGTCTACTCAAAAGTCGTCGAAATTGACGGCTTCGTAACGCAGTGACTTAGCAAAGAGGTTCGGTGGGGGCCGCGAGTTCGAATCTCGCACGGAAAAAGTATTTGTATGGCGTACAAATAATGAATTTTTCCGGGTTTGGCTGTTTGTCCTTGTGAAAATTATGTATGTAAAGTGCACACATAATATAGGAGATAATGTTATGTTTTTTTAAGGAAATAAAAGAAAGAAAAACGAAATAAAGGGGTCAAATACATTAATATTAAAATTAAAACCGACTTAAAAAAAAAGAAGAGATTTCATCAGGTGTTAGCTTGTAAGTACAAGTTAATGACTATGCGATATAATGTATTTTACTCCCTTCCTTCTTTTGGATTTTCACCTTTTTAGGTAAAACATAGTGATTGGATACTCCTTGTTTTTAGGTATTAGCGAAGGAAATTTGTTTTGTAGCTTTAGAATTGAATTTATTATGAAGTGATTTCAATATAGATACGCGGTAGAACCACGCGACATCTATAATATTATGCTTGTAGCACGAGTGGGCCGGATCGACCGGAGAAGGACCGCGCTCTCACAAAATATCAGCGGAAAATAACAGCTTTATTCTGCTGCTTAGTAAGGTAAATCGAGGATAGTTGTAGATGTCTATGGACCACAGCATCCACTAACCATCAACCTTATTCTATAAAAAAAATCACCAGACGTATAATTCTGAGACAGTGCATGGGCAGCAGTGTCAAAAGTGTGAGACAGAGTACGATCACCACTCCGCCTGTCGGTGCAGATTCATAGAGACGGAGGAGATTTTTACTTCATATTCAAGCGGCATCCGAGTTCGCTTCATGTTTAAATTGGCCAGAGGAATTAAAAATGATAAAACCTTTACGTATTCCTTGGTAGTACAATCATGCAGGTGTGGGGTCGGAATACTACGTACCTGACAACTCGAACGAACAATAAAAAAAATTACATCTTGAATTCGTGTCCCATTTTACTTTAGCTTAGCTGTTTTTATAATCCGCACGATTTATAACAACACATTTTGCAAAAATGCTCCAATTTTCCATTCTATTTGCACTAATGTTGTTAGCCGAGCGCTAGTCCATCGTTTTGTTACATAAAGCAACACGGGCCGCCGATGTACCGTACTTTTGTTATAATCTGTCCTTGTTACAAACGCAATCATATAACTACATAATAACAAAGAATATCATATTTATTTATTAAACATTTTAATAATAAATATGATATTCTTAGTTTCTAAGAATATCATATTTATTATATTTATGCAAATTTATTTCAATGAAATAAACATTTATTTAAATTATTCATAAAAATAATAATTATTAAAACGTAACAATCTTTGTTCGCTCTTTTATTTGTTTTAAATCTACATAATACTCGGTATTATAATTATTAATTCCTTATTTCTAAAATATCGAAAGTTCATCAAGTGGTAATATCATATAATAATAATAATAATAATAATAGCCATTTAATTCCTAATTTTCACAAAAGTCAATAATAGTCAAATCATTTACAATTTACAATATTATTGTGATTCATGCCATTTTTGTTTTTTTACTAAGTGTCATGTCAATATCAGTGTTAATTTTAAATAAAAGTTCAAATTTAATTTACAAGATTAACTTTTGATTATAAATAATGTTTCAGTAAATAACCATTTTATATTTAAGTAATTGTCAATTTTTTTTCTTATAGTTGATTTTCGTCACATAATATATAATTAAAATAATAAAATTTAAGTTAATATTAATCAACTGAATTTGACTACATACTTACAATAGTGACATAATTAATAATTTATTATAATAATTATTAGTATTATTGGGATACCCATTTCCGTGAAGGCCTCCATCCTTTTCCATGAGGTTCTGTCTGCCGCAGCCTGGTCCACGTTGCTCCTGCCACCCTACAATGTCGTCGCACCAGCGCGCCTGCGGCCGGCCGCGAGCGCGTCGCATCACGCGGGTACCAATGAAGCACCTGTTCAGTCCATCTCCCATCATTGACTTGCCACATGTCCCGCCCATCTCCACTTCAATTGGCACGCCAATTTGGCTGCGTCTATGATGTTTGTTCTTTTCGTATATCACTGTTTCTATGTCGGTGTCTTAGTTTTATGTTAAGCATGCTGCGTTCCGTTGCTCGTTGAAAACTTGTAGTTTAGATATTATTTTCTTTGTGAGAGCCCAATTTTGACATCCGTATAATAAAGGGGAGTACAGTAGTATCCATCGCTTTTTTTAATTTAATTGGTAGTTTTGCCTTGAAAATATGTTTTAATGACCAATATTTGCTCCATGCCAATTTAATTCTTCTATTTACTTCCGTAATTGTTAAGTTATGAAAGGAACATTTTGCCCAAGATAAATATATTCGTTTACATATCTGATTTGTTGGTTTTGAACCTGAACAAGCATTTTGTGCTATTTGTCAATATACAAGTTTTATCTGGGTTCATTTGTAGGCCACATTTTCTGCTTTCTGTGTCTAAAGACTGAACCATATATATAAGATCTTCGTGATTTTCGCTCAATATGATAATGTCATCTGCAAAACGTAGATGTCTTAAAATTCTCCGTTAATGTTAATGCCTCGTCTGTCCCAGTCTAGTTTTGAGAAAATGTACCTAATACACAAGTAAATAGATTAGGTGAGATCGGGTCCCCTGTCTCACCCTCTCTCGATTTTAAATGGCTGTCCTGGTCTCTCCATTTTATTGTTGCTGTAGTTCGACTATAAATTTTTTCAGTATTTTATATATTGGTTATGTATACCATGAGATTCCAATGCCAACCAAAGTGAGTCATGGTAAATAGAGTCGAAAGCTTTGAGTAATCAATAAATGCGATGTAGAGAGTTTGTTATATTCTTCATATCTTTCCATTATCTGAGTCAAAACAAAGATGTGATCCATTGTAGAGAATTTTGGACGAAAACCAGCTTGTTCTCTCGGCTGCATATATTCTAGTTTGGGTTTGACTCATTAAGTAATATGCTTGTGAAAACTTTATAAATTGTTTGCAATAGGATATAGGTCTGTAGTTAATATTTAATTGATCACCTTTCTTGTGTAATAAAATTATAGTAGAGTTTGCCCATTCTTCTGGTATTTGACTGAGGTCAAGTATGTCATTGAAAATATTTGTTAATATCGGTGTGATGGGTTCTTTTATCGCTTTCAGAACTTCATTTGAAATACTATCTTCTCCTGAGCTTTTGCACTTTTAAGATTTTTATGGTGATATCTCGCACGGTAGAAGTGGCGGAATACGATCATTTATGTCCTCATTACAACAATTATCAATTAATTCACCCGTAATGTTATTGTTGATGTTATGGCTTTTGTATAAGTTTTATAAAATCAGTAGCTATTTTAGGAGGTGTCTCTATTTGTAGTTTTGCCACTGTCATTTGCTTTTAGTGAGGTAATCCACCTTGGATAATGTGAGTCGTTTTGTGCATTTTAGTAGAACCTTGTAATAAATCTTCTTCTAATATTTTTAAGTGGTAGTCTAATTTTTTTTCTTAATATTTATTTTTATTTTGAGGTAGAGTTTGATAGTATTTTATTTCTTCTTGGTCTTTTATCTTTACTTTTCAGTTTTGTTCTTTCTTTAATGTGTTCTTTTATATCTGGACAAAATTGAATTTTTCTTTATGTGTTTTTGGCAACTTTTCATACATTCTTCTATTGTATTAGTCAGCTTTCTATAGTTTTCTTTGCAAGTTTTCCTTTCCTTTATTATTAATTAATAACTCTGTAAACATGCCTCGAGGAATTCTTTAGTGTTAACTGTCTTTTGGAGTATAAAATTTTTTCTGTCCTTTTTACTTTAGTTTTAATGTTGACGCATGCACGTACAAGTCTGTGGTCTGATGGATAGGTTGTATTTATTATTTCTAGGTTTGTCATTTCTCTTATATCTTTTGTAAGAATGAAGTCAATTTCGTTACGCGTTTTGCCATTGGTAACACCCAAGTCCATCTATTCTTTAATTTTTTTTGAAATATGTACTACTTATTTTAAATTGATTTTCTAAGCAAAATTGAATTAGTAACTCACCCTGTTCATTTCTGTCACCAAAGCCCCAAGGTCCCATACTATTTTTGTCTTCGCGTTGGTTGTCCAATTTGGCATTAAAATCGCCCATTATCATTGTAGATGTTGATGAATTTCGTAGAGATTTTAGTATGTCTGAGTAAAAGAGTTGAATTTCGCTTTCTTTAGCCTTATATGTAGGTGCGTAAACTTGATTAAACTTATTTTTTTTGACCAAACATCATATGTAGACATGCGACTCTATCAGAAATACTTATGTAGTCAAATATATTTCTCTCCATTTTCTTTTAATGACAAATCCGACTCTATTTATACCGCTCTTCACTCCTGTATGGATAAGTATATATTGTTCATACTCTAAAATTTTAGTTCCTTCTTTTTTTACTTCAGCTGTTTATAATGTCCCATTTTATGTATCTAGGGCATAGTCTAGTTCTTCTTGGCGACCATCTCCGACTAGAGACCTTACATTAAATGTAACATGTATTTTAATATTGTTTTCGCTATTTAATTTGACTTTATGGATGGAGGGTTTTGGTCTACTGTTCCATGGTGACCAACTGTATTAGAGTAATTTGAGTAGTATATTGATTTTGATTCATTGTTTTAAAGTATTGTCTGGAGGGGCCTGTACTTTTCATATATCTGTAGAGCGTTCATTCCGGGATTCTTTATTATTATTTTTTAAATAATACGATGTTATTTGTTTATGGCTCGATCTATGTTTCTTACTGATTCTTATATTTTCACTGTTTCTAGAATCTTTTTCTGAATTTAGAGGAGTGACATGTAGATTGGTTGTATGCTGTGGTGACGGTGGTGATAAAGAGAGTGGTCTTTTATTTGGGTGTACTTCATTTTTTTCTTTTATTATGAGTTTGTCGTATTTTATGTAAGCCACGTTCCCTTTCTCTATTTCGTGTTGTAGTTGAGCTTTAAGATTTTTTCTAATTTTCAATACTCTTTCTGGATATTCTTCTGTTACGTAGATGTTCGATCCTTTAAGCTGCTTTTTATTTTGCAATATTTTAATTTTTTTTCCTAGCGTAGTTACGGCTACAGCAACAGGTCTGATATTAATTCCTCTTTTACCGAGCCTTCTTACTGATTCAAGTTCAAAGTCTTGTATATCAATTTTCATTTGATTTTTTAATATATGCATAACTTTTTCTTGCAACTCAAAGTATGTTAATTCTCCTTCCTCAACTCCAAATAATACTAAATTTCTTTGTTTGTTTATTTTTTCAAGTGTGAGTATTCTTTTTTCTTGATCTAAAACTTGTGCTTGTAAATTATCGTATTTGTTGCTCAGTTCTTGGAATTTTTCATTTATATTTAAATTAATTTTTGAAGTCATTCTTTCTTCTAATTGAGAAAACTGTGATTCTATTGAATTTAATTTTTTACTAAAATCTGTTCTAATTTCTCTTATAAGTTTCTGCAGATCCTCCATATCTTTATTCTTATGTTTGTTAGCACTTCTATTGTCAAACAAAAGGTTATTGTGAAGTTAGTAATAGACGGGTGTCAATTATTCAATATGGTTGTGAACTTGAGACATAATATTAATTTATACCGCTAGATGGAGGCAGCGGAGTACGATGTATTTATTTATTTCCACTTTCTTTAATTTATTAATTATTGTGAATAACAGTCAGATAATTTTATTAATATATTGTCATTTACAACATTTTTCTTGTTCTTTTAATATAAGCGATTTGTCTTATTTATTATTATTATATATTTTTTTCACTCACCGTCATTTCCATCAGTAGATTGTTGAATATTACACTTTTGTCACTTTATTTATCTAATACATATTTTGTCATAACTCTGTTTTAGCCTTATTTAGCGATATTATAACTTTTACACTTGAAGAATGAAGATTTCTTTTCTTTGTTTATAAGTGAAGCCGCACATTTTGAGTACCGTCACAAGATCTTTAATTTAGTCTTTTTTCAATGTTTTTGTCCACTATAATATGGAAATTATTATGTCACTGCTCTATTTTTTTAACTTTTTATATTTATTACCACCTTACTAGTCTTTTTACACTCTCGAGATATTTAAAATTGCTTTCTTTAGCAGAGCTAGTACTGTACGTTGCGCAGTCGCGCCTCTCTCTCAATATCATATAAGAGTACCTAATTTATTTATTAAAATAAATTTATACTTAAAAAATAAGTCAAATCAAATTGTTACATTACACGTGAGACCATTAACTTTTTGTAGCGACTGTAGCATATCCTGCCTATCTTTACTTTCTTTCACGCATATAATTCTTCGTGTTTTGCAAAAATATTGTGAAACGATTTTCAATTCGCACGCACGCCAGCAGCAGCGGTGTCGCTACACGGCACTTGTTTTACAAAAAATATTTTCACACTCTTTATCTATATACATATAAATAAAATTAAAGTGTCTGTCTGTAATATCGAATTAATATCAATAATCGTCTTTATTAAGACATGAATAAACAGTTTTAAAATTTTTGTCTGTCTGTTTGTCTTTCTGTCCGGGCTTATTTTCGGAATAGATTAAATTTATATGATAAATAAATGACATTAATTAATACTCGTAACACCCAGGTGAAGCCAGAACGTGTCGCTAGTCTTTATATATTTATACATATAATATATAATACATCCGTACGTATGTTTGTCACTGAACTCCTCCTAAGCGACTAGACCGATTTTGATGAAATTTGATGTACGTGTTTGAGTGTGTCCCTGTATGGTTCAAAATTGGACCCAGTAGGCGGCGCTTTTGTCGAGATCCAAAAATCACCCTTGCGAAGCCGGGGCAGATCGCTAGTTTATTATATAAAAAAGACACCAAGGCATTTCACCTCATTCCATAGGGTTGAGAACGCATTTAGAGACTTGCAGGAAGTCGATGGATGCAGGTGGCTCAGGACAGTGCTTTGTGGCATTCCTTGGGGGAGGCCTATGTTCAGCAGTGGACTTGTAAAAGGCTGTAATGATGATGAATGACGATAAGAACGCATTTTCATTTTGATTTTTTTATTGAAATAATATAATATGTAAGTCTATTGGCCACAACCGACAGGGTGAGCCATCTAACGTTTGGAATTGGAACTATAGGTTATTTTGAGTTTGGAAGGTTTGATGACATTTCCGATGTGACAGAAAGTTAGTTTTATGTTTTAAATATATGAAATGGGTCGCTTATTGCTTGAACAAAGCTGGGAAATATTAAAAACTTATTTCCAAAGTGGTGAGTCTTCTACTCAAACTGTAAGAAATTTACGAAAAATATTTGACAAAAAGGATGTGCCGAAAACGCAGTTTGTGGATCAATTTGTGAAGCGAGTTCGTGAAACTGGATCGTTGGTGGATAAAACAACCCGTGTACGTACTCGTCCAGTGCGCGCAACCGAAAACATCGCTGCCGTTGCTCAGAGTGTGCGTGAACAACCATCAACATCAACTCGTTATCGTTCTCAAGAATTGAACATTTTACGCACTTCTTTGAGAAGAATTTTGCATAAAGATCTCGGTATGAATGCGTACAAAGTTAAATTAGTGCAAGATCTGAAGCCACATGACCATCCGATGCGTTTTCGGTTTGTTCAATGGGCCAAAGACCGCTAGATCAAAGATGAGCATTTTTACCGAAAAATCATCTTTTCAGATGAAGCTCATTTCCACCTCGGAGGATACGTCAATAAGCAAAATTGTCATATCTGGGGCTCAGAAAATCCACACGTCATCGTGGAGAAACCAATGCATCTACAACGAGTGACTGTCTGGTGCGGATTTTGGTCTGGCGGCATTATTGGGCCATTTTTCTTCGAAAATGAGCAAAGAAACGCCGTTACAGTGAATGGCGAGCGCTACCGCGCCATGATAAGCAAGCTTAGGTTTCCCATAATTGAAGAGGATGATACAAACGACATTTGGTTTCAACAGGACGGCGCAACGTGTCACACAGCCAACGCAACAATCGATCTTTTGCGCACTGTTTTCAAAAATCGCATAATCAGCTGAAATGCTGATGTCAACTTTTTTGCAACTTTTTTGTGGGGAGCCGTTAAGGACAAGTGTTACGCTTACCACCCAGAGACGATTGACGACTTGAAACATGAAATCGAAGTTGCCATTGACGAAATAGAGCCCAAACAATCGAAAATGTACTGAAAAATTGGACTGATTGAATGGCGTATTGTAAGGCTAGGCGTGGCAGTCATTTGAATATTGTTGTCTTCCATTCCTAAATGGAAAGATTAAATTTTTCCTATAAACTCATAGCTTTGAAAAAATATTTATTAGTTTTTTTTATAGCCGATTCAAATTCCAAATCTTAAATGGCCGACCCCTTATGGCCGACCCCTTACACTTACTATCAGATAGACCGTGTGCTAGTTTGCATCCTTACTTGCATAAATAAATGTTGATAATAATTAGAAATAGGGCATTAATATTGCGCCATTGTTGTAAGTGCTAATTTCGGATTTCTTCTTGTTCAGATTATCTGCCAATAAATTAATATAATATTCTCCCGGTCAATATAACAGGCCGTCTTAAGTATTCATAATCTGGCAGATGGCGTTGGCGAGGCACACCTTAGCGAGTAATTCGAATATTCTTTATCTATTTACATATAAAAAAAATTGAAGTGTCTGTCTATAATATTAAAATGACTGGTTTATATTAAGCTGAGGGACTTTTGATAGGCTGCTTTGAATTAATTAATAAACAAATGACCTGTGTCGTGCGGGAACAAAACTTACGCTTCTTAGTCCCTCAGCATAATGCTTAGCAACGAGGCTACAGAGCAGTGAAAATACTCTGTCTTTCCTCTATGCTATTCATATTAACAATAGCTTAAATAAATTCAGTGAGAAAGTTGTAGTAAAATATGGATGGGGAAAAACTTTTAAGGTTGATGGATGCAACACTTGAAAAAAAATTTTCAATGATTTATCGCGATACTTCAAGTCGAACTTATCTCGGAGCCTTTTGTTGTCATGAATATGTAACGTAATAAATTATTTTTACTCTGCAATACGATTATGTTTATAAAGCACTGTTCAGACTTTTCTCTAATATAGATTGCAGCAAATATTATATAGCACAACAAAATCGCTCTGCATTCATTTTTATGGTCACGTTTACACATGCTATATTATTATATGGTAATTAATTGCTTGCTTGTTTACGTCTGTTACACATTTTTATTAGCTTGAACTATATCTATAATGTATATTTGTATGCAAGAAAGTATGTGCATCGTGTAGTGGCGGTGCAAGACTATGTCCTACTTCATATCGTCTCGTGGCTGTCGTGAGAAGCGACAGAGGGAACTAAGACAGGAGATGAGAAGCAGCGTATTGCTGGTAACAACTTACAATAATCATTATAAAGCTAGAGCGTGGCTGTACCACGTAAATATATTTTAAACTAGCTGTGCCCCGCGGTTTCACCCGCGTATATCACGCGTCTGTGCCGCGCGACATGCGAACTTCGAGAGAGACATCACGACGGACGGTTGCTGAATTAACAAAGATTTAAAAAGTGAAAAATGTTACTTAAATTACATGGTTAACGTAATTGGTGGTTATGCATGGTACAGGTACTGATATAGTCTTGAATACAAAGTGATTTATTTGATCATCATTAAATGATATTTATCATTAAATGCTATTCCTATAAGCTGTATATAGAACATAGTGAATAGTAGCTAGTAGCATAGTAGCTGATAATAGCAGCTAGTAACCAGTGATAGTAATAGCTAGTTGTACAACATAGTAGCTGATAATAGCAGCTAGTAACAAGTGATAGTAGTAGCATAGTACAACGTAGTAGCTGATAATAGCAGCTAGTAAACATTGATAAGACGTTATATCCCCAAAACTCTTCACCGCTGCGTTGGAAGACGTTTTTAAGCTACTGGACTGGAAAGAATAGTCCTTATGGGGGAATCGCTGGAGGACCTAACCACTATGCTCAATGACCTCAATAGTGTCTCCCAACGGATAGGTCTTAAGATGAACATGGACAAAACAAAGATCATGTTTAATGTCCATGTCACACCTATAGTAGGTAGTTGTTAGGAGCACTAAGCTCGAAGTTGTTGACGAATATGTTTACCTGGGACAACTAGTCCGACTAGGGAAGTCCAACTTCGACTGAGAGGTCAATCGATGGATTCAACTCGGCTGGGCAGCGTTCGGGAAACTGCGACACATCTTCTCGTTAGGTATACCTCAAAACCTGAAAACGAGATTCTACAACCAGTGCCTGTTGCCAGTGATGACTTTTGGATCTGAGACGTGGTCCTTCACTGCTGGCCGTATGAGGACGCTCAAGGTCGCTCAGCGAGTTATGGAGAGGACTATGCTCGGGGTTTTCCCCACTAGATGGAGTGACGACCTGGTAAGACATGCAGGAAGTCAATGGATGCAGGTGGCTCGGGACCGTGCTTTGTGGCATTCCGTGGGGGAGGCCTATGTTCAGCAGTGGACTTGTGAAGGTGTAATGATGATGATGATGATGATTAGGCATGCACAATTGGATTTATCAATAGTTTATTTATAATCTGTATTGAATAAAAAGTTTCTGTTTCTGGTTTTGCTCCAAATATACTGTAAACATTAGCGTGTCTGTGACATGGCTCAAAAAATATTCTCTTCTAAAAATCACTCAATGCACCTATAGAAGTTTTCACTTCAAAATTAATTTACTAATAAATTGTATCATTAGGTTGGTTCAGACGGTAGGTTCTTAAAACAGTCAAGATAATTTTATTTATCTTACTTCCGCACACGTACAATAGTTAAGCTCAAGAAATTGGGTCACTGGCCTGACGTAGGGAGGCGAAGTCCAGGCGCTGTTCTTTCAGGTTCGTAGACAGCTAGCGGAAGGAGCCGATGATACACAGGTCCGACGGTGATGATGTTAATATTCTGTTTTAATAATCACAGCTAGGTTGGTGTGAGCTTAGTCATGTCATTTTAACTTTTTTTTAAAAGAATAAGGGTGTCATACGAGCACACATTTCATGTGATGGTAAGTGGATGATTAACCTAAATAATCAAACTGCATACGCTTTGGCACACCTTGTTCCTAGTAACTAGAATGTCATATTCTCGTCACACTCTGTTAAGGACGGCGAGGAGAGCAGCCGCCCCGTCGCCCCCTCATACCCCGTTACCCCGCACACCGCCCGGACATCACGTGAGGTCGACAACCAATAAGCGCACAGCACACCGTGTGAGAGCACTATCATCTTGAGACGGCCGCCGCGGAAATATAATAAGGCTTTTTGGAAACCTGGCATTCGATTCGACAGCGGCACTCAAGAAAGAAGACTCTCAAGAAAGAAGACTAGACTCCCAATAGATATTCCCTTGTACATACATTGCCGCTATTGTAAATAGTTTAATATAAAGTTTTAAATTGTCCCACTTTTCTTTATACAGTCCTCTTAGTTCAGTAACAAGTTATCGAAGTAAAGTCAGTTATTCAGTACACATACACCCAATATTTATCCCTCTTTTAAATTCTGTTATCTCAACAATCGGCTCCCTCTGCTGTACATAATACACTCTATACGAAAATAGCAGCATCACGCTGCTGTTTTACGCTGGTAGTCTGTGAGAGCGTGGTTCATACCTCGGTCTAGCTGACTTTTTTCTTTAGTTGCAGTTATATTATGTAGTGGTTGCATCGATGTGATATTGGGTTATCTTCTGGCGGTCATTTGGAGAAATCAATCCTGTCTCTGCGTAGTAACACGATATCTACACGTGTGCCGTTCAGCCACACTCCCAGTACTTCGATAACGTGACCACAACCTTGATATCACATTTTGGCTGGTGTGTAGGGCCTCAGCAACGACGCGTTGAATAGCATCATTTTCTAACATGCCCACGGCTCGTAACATTTCATCTCGACTCAAATGACGACATGACATGTCTCTTAAAGCTCATACGGCACGTTAAATTAAAAAGAAAAGCAAATTAATCCCTTTTCATTAATTAATATCAGTAGAACAATTTTAATTTTTCTTGATGTAACGAATTACTAACAATTTTGCCGCCGTATTTTTTTTGATTTACATTTTTAAATTTTGAAAATAGAATAAAAGAGGTTTCAATCTGTATATAAACTTTCTATGGAATTTAAAAAGATTTTAAACTTTAAATCGTAAATAATTTAGGATTAAGGTGCATACTTTTTTTTGCATGCTTTGTACAAATTATATACTTTATAAAATATATAATCTATTCCAAGCCTCAGGAAACCGCCAATTGTAACGTTAGTGGTAAGTTTCAATATCACATATTAATTTCGAACCCTCATACATTATGGAAGCCACGTCATCGCAGATTAGAAAGCCTGCTTGTTTTCGTTTGTGGTGATCGAAACAACTTCATGGGCTTCCATTTTGAAGAGTTATGTAAAACAGATTTTTTTTAGTACCAGGATAACCTTGAAATCAACAATGGTGTATTTAAGAGATATTCAACCATAGTCGAAAACAAATACCATTTACCATGACACCTATCAAAAGTCCACTTCAGAATATAGGTTTCCCCCATAGATTACTCACAAGAGGATATTTGCCATAGTTGGCAAGCGGATTGGAAGCCGCAGTTTCTTATTAGTCCGTTTTATTTACCGTTTTTTTTTTGTATGTATGTTACGCGATGTTTACGTTAATTTTGAAACGAAAATTATGATCCTTTTTAATTATATTCAATGGCGTTTTTAAAAGCAGTAAGGCAGTAATTATTAAAGGAATAATTCGAGATGTTTGCAAAACATGAAAGGAAATTTTTAATCGTAAATTGAATTACAGCATACTAATGCTATCTCTTGCAAATTTAATAATTAAATGGAGATGTTCTTTGAGTCGGCATTGGTGCGGTGCCGCTAATTGAATTCACGTGCTTTACTTGTTGTGAGGGCTCTTATATTGCCTTTCTATTTTATTAGTGAAAAACATTTCAAGTTACAGGACTGGGGAGTATACGGTTTTTATAATAATATGCTGCAAGGTATTCTATATTGGTATTTTGGTGGTGATGACATACCTGTTACCTTCTTTACGTTAAACTAGCTGAGCCGCGAGGTTTGTGGTTCCTGCATTTGCTGAAGACTAAGAGTATTGTCAAAGAACTTTCTTTACCGATGCGCGTAATAAAAATTTCATCCATTTATACCACCTATAAAAGTCCACTGCTGAATAAAGGCCTCCCCCATACATTGCCTCATAGGGAGGATTTTGCAATAGTTGCCACACTTGGCAGGCGGGTTGGCAGATTTTTAATTTTATTCAGCTGTTATCAGGAAGATAGTGCTGCCTATCTCCTGTTTCAGTTTCCCTCTGCCGCCACTTACGACACCCACGGGACGATATGGGGTAGTGGGTATTCTTACACCGCCACTAAACGGTTGAAATAAAAATTTATTTAAATTAAATTAATTTTTTTTATAGTCGAGTTTTCTGAAGTATTTTCTATACGTTTGAATACTGATTCTGATAACCCACTTAACGGGAACCACAGAGTTTTTGTTACACGTTGTGTACTACCTCGTATTTTCGGCGACGGGAAACAGCGTCAATGTCGCGTGAGTTAAGTTTAATAAGTATACTAATAAATATAATAATACACACAGAGTAAAACTGAAACAAGAGATGGACAGCAGCATCTTTCGAAATCAACTCACAATTTAAAAAACTGCCTGCCAAGCATCTATGACAAAATCCAAAATAAGATAATACGTGGAAGGCCTATATTGCAGTTGTCTTTAATAGTTGTATGTAATGGATGGAAATATAATATTATAAATTATTTAAAATATCTGGTCCACTTGCACAAGCATGTGATGTAGAAAGTTAGTTAAGTGTTCTAATAAACTTAATTTTACCGCCAATTAATGTAATATATAGATGTTCTTTATGGTTAATAATAAAAATAAAATATTAAAATGAAATAAGAAAATATACAGGATCACACTTACCATCAGGTGCGCTGCATGCCCTTTTGCCCCCTCTTTTATAAAAAAAGTTCGTTGCAGTTATCCAAAAGCAGCAGTAGTCACTTAACATCAGGTGTACTGCAAATTCGCTACCAGGTAAATAAAACCTGAATAGGGTTTTAATAAAACTATATGAGATTGTAAAAAATATTAAATTTTTATTGTAAAGTATGCAAATTATACTAAATTAGTAAGTTGAAAACGAATGTACGGACATTCTAGGCCTAATTGAAACGAGGACGTGGCGCCGTAATGTTGTTAGGGTTATAATTTAATTGCAAGAGTCGCGAGCTCGCGAGTGACGTTTTATTTTTGACGCATTTTTATTTCAGTTTTTATGTGATTCGTTTAAATTGTAAACTATTTTTATTAAAATCGACAATTTCCTTCGTAAATCTCTGAACGGACGTGAACTCTTCTCTTAACCAGTTGAGCCTTCTTTGATGTTTTTATTTTTAGTTCACAGATTATTTACCGTGTAGTAGCGGTGTAAGAGTATCCACTACCACATATCGACCATACCACGAGGCGACTGAGGGAAACAATCTAAGAGATGGGTCAAACCATGTTTTTTGTTGTAAATTATTTTAGATACATATTATGTAGGCGATAGTGCGTGTTCTAACAATAAATTGAGCACTGTTTAGGTGCCACTAAAGTGAACTTAGTGTTATTTTTTATAGGATAGGGTGACAAACGAGCACACAGTCCACCTGATGATAAGTGGTTGCCGTGACCCATAGACATCTACATCTATCCTCAATAAAGAATCAAAATGCAGATGCGTTGTCACCCAGGAGGACTAAGATAGAATGCCTCTTTTCCAGTAAAAAGGGTCTCCGGTTCTCTACACTTACCATACGAAACACAGCAGTGTTATTTGCTATTTTATGCTGGTATTCTGTGAGAGCGTGCCCCGGTCGAGCCGACCCATTCGTGCTACAATTATACTACTAATATAGCTGCAGCATGGCTCTACCACGTTTTGTCTATCTTCGTTGGTATGTGATTTAGTTATTCATTTATTTCAATATCTACTATAATTATCTTAACAAATTGACCTAATAACATATAAATAAGAAGTTCGTACAATTAAATCTATCACCGTTACAGCCTATAAAAATCCACTGCTGAATATAGGCTTCCTAAATAGATTGCCACATAGATGAAATATAACCAATGTTGCCACGTTTGGCAGGCGGCTTGGCAACCGCAGTAATTTATTATTTTGAGCTGTTAATAGGAAGATGCTGCTGCCCATCTCTTCCTGTCACCTCTTACGACACCCACGGAACGCAGAAGATTTGGATACAACAATTGAATTCATTCACAGTCCAACTATTGATGAGTGGTTACTGCAGTCTACGGACACCTGAAGTCAAATTTAAACACAGAAAACTACAAATT
Organism: Parnassius orleans; assembly: GCA_029286625.1. Taxonomy (NCBI): domain Eukaryota; kingdom Metazoa; phylum Arthropoda; class Insecta; order Lepidoptera; family Papilionidae; genus Parnassius; species Parnassius orleans. Next base: position 81,473 of record JAGSMP010000578.1, read on the forward strand.
AATGTATTGCCACTAAGATAATTGTGACTATGATGTAATGCCTCATAGCCTGTTATTTTATTGGCTCCCTATACGCTTCAGTCAGGTAAACAGCAGCTACGCTATTTGGCGGCAAAATAGCTAGGAGTGCGGTACCTACCCATACTGGCTCCTTGAAAGAATAGGCGCCTTACCAGCTCGTAAAACCGTACAACTGAAACTTTTTGCTGACCTGACCTCATTACGCAGCTTTCAAATCATCTTGTAAAGTTTACAGCCGAGCGACGTTGCTTTAAATGCGGTTGTCAAATATTTGAGGTAGACATAAATCACAATAGCGGAGGGGGATGAAAGACGAATTGAACGAGCGGCTTTGAATAAAAGTATTCACTTAAACTTCAAGTTCATTTCCAAATAGCCCGTAATATTGCCGCATTTTTAGAAAGCCCAATTGTCTATTGGTCCAAATGTCTATGGTTTTGAAACTGCTGTTGTTGGTGGAGATGATGATGATGATAACGAGTATAATAAGAGGTATAAGTACGTTATTGATAATCATCGATATATATGTACTACGTACTAGATTTGGCATTCCGAACATTCACTATGTTCAAATGAACTGTACTGCAATCCGTACACCTTTCGTGTCATTTAGTGTGGCCACAGACTAATATGATGCTTACGCATGGTGTGGCTTCAATATTCATAGAGTGTGGAGCTGCGCTAATAATACGAGATTTCAAATTAAAGTTTAATTAAACGTGAACGTAAATAATAATTCAGTAGTCAAATGAATAAACAGGTAATAATATTACAATAGAAAAAATAAATTTCTTCATTTAAATACCTACCTAATCTATTATGACAAAAACTGACCGCGCAGGCGCAACGCGCTGATATCAACTGCGCATGCGCGACTCTACTATCTCGCGCATGCGAAAACAGAGTAGTGCACATTTTTTGTTTGGAATAGCTTCTCTAGTACGTAGTACATATAACTCAATGTTGATAATGTAGATTGATTCAATATTGCAATGATGTAAATGAACTTTTATGAAATGTTGCACAATATTGAAATGCTATTAATACTACTACCGTTTACAATTCCAAATAAGTATTTACTAGTGCTAGAAAAGGAACACAATAAAACTCTTTTTTTTAAATATGATAAAAAATAATCTGCGTAATAAGATAAAATAATTTGTCTTACTTAGTTTGAAGCGCTACAGACTAGGTAAAACACATCGTTTTATCTTAATACCTTTAATCGAACGGGAGATTTAAAACTAAAAAGTTTTAATTTGGAAGTCCATATGTTCAAGAATGACGCGGAATAATCTGCATCGCACGGCCACATTGTGGAATTTACTGTCGCTAGCGATTTTTCCACATCGATATGACTGGCAAAGCATCTGCATTTCCGCTGGTGCTGTAGATGTTCATGGGCGCCGGTGATCACTGACTTAAAATTGGCGCTTCAGACTTAACAATGTTTATCTATTGTCTCTTATTTTATCATAGAGTTTGTACGTGGTTCAGCAATGCTATTGTTTTACGGTTGTATCAATAAGTATCTACAAATGGGTCGGCTCGATCGGGGAAGGACCACACTTTCACAGAATACCTGTACCGTACCGTAAACAAGTCTCATGGTTAAAACAGTAATTTAAAAAAACTGACTGCGTAAAAAAGTTCATTAAAAAAACTAAAATTTCATATTCACAACTAAGATGGATGTAACGACAGAGACACCCAATATGTTAAAATCCATCAAGCCGTTTAGACTACAGAGCGTGCCAAAGAAATAGACATACATACATACTTGCTCAAAATTACCCTCTCTCTCGGGCAGTCAGGTAAATATAGTTTAGTAAATTAGAACTAGAGAGCCTTTTATTGGAAACAGGGCATCCCATCTTAGTCCTTAGGGTAACAACGCATCTGCATTTTGATTCTTAAGTGGCGCAAATGTGAGTCTCTGAGAGATGAGTACATATTTGTGTCATTTGCTGTAAGAGACTATCGGTCCGTGGGGTCCACGTGCGGTGAAGTTCTAAAGAACTCCATTCGCGACTGGTCGTTGCTGCTGGTGATAAGAGGGCTGGTTCTTTTCTCGCTCAAAGGCTAGAAATATAGCCATTCAGCGGAAACGCAGCCGGCGTTCTTGGCACGATACCGCGGGGAGTAGGACTGCATGATAATTAAGTTACTAGTTTTAGTTTTTTTTAATAATATTTTTTAATATTGTATATAATAAAATATTTCAGTTATCTACATATTTTATATTTAGATATTCTTAAACGAGGATAGATGTAGATGATATTATTATCTATATCTATTACCTTATCCTATAAAAAACGCGAGTGAAATAGACTTAACAAATATTTAGAACTACCGAAAATAATAAATTATTTATTCCGTTTGTATTTGCTGTCAAGCTGAGTGCTCGTAGTATATAAGCTGCTGATCCTAGCGATATATCAATAGGATTATCCGCATCACTCTCTATTCTACTCTGACAGGCGCTGCGAGAGCTCGCTGACTATAATCCATTCGTTCGGGCGTGCTATTTTGTGAGATCGCTTGGCAGTTCATTCATGATTAACTAGGCCGGGCTTTGGTCGAGTGAAGTTAACAAATTCAATATTGATATTGTATATAATCAAGAATGCCATGTAGTGGCGGCAAGAGAATTCTTTATCCCATACCTTCCCGATAGAGGAAAGTTAAACAGAAGAAGTCTTCCTAATAACAACTGGCAAGCGTTGTAACTGTGGATTTACCATAGTTATCTCACTATAAAACAATCAATGGGCGCTTATGTTCTGCAGTGGACTTTTGATGGCTGTAATGATGATGATGATTATTGTTGTATTTTAAGTATTTATTAAGATGTACAAAATATTTTAATTCAATGGCTATGGCAACAAGCTTATTGAGATGGTTATTATTATAAATTTATCATATGATAAATATAATATTTTAACAAAGCACCAGATCCAAGACGCACCATATATTCAGAGTGTTCCATGTTACGCCACTTTAAGATGCGTCTGCTTAAGCAGTTGTCGCTTCTGCGATAGACTTGATCAAGGTTCGATATTGTGCGAAGTTGTTGTTAGCTTTGAGAGTCACACCTATGTACAGTACTGAATGATTTTTTATAGAGATAATGGTTACATCCAAACACAAATTTCATCCGATGGTAAATGGATTTAATCTCGCTAATTAATGCAAACTCTTCCTGCCCCACCTCACTCGGAGAACACTTTCATAAATGGAAAGCGGTATTTCCCCAATATAAACGGTTGACGGAAATAGCCATTAGTTTTAAATAACTCTGTGTTTATATTTTTCTTCTTCTTAATCCCGTAAAGGTTTATCTATCACGTTGTAGGTAGGATTTGTCTTATCTGTCACGTTCGATAGTTGGAATGAAGATCGCATGTTTTTATCCAATTTCCAATTCCTAGATGGTAAAACTCCTTTACTGTCTAGAAGTCCGTGCGGGTAGGTCAACCTCATACTTATTTTTGCCGCCAAATAGCAGTGCTTGCACTGATATGTTCCAGTTGAAAGGAATAGAGTGGAATGCCCTAAAGCTATGATTACATGCTTTAGGGCATTCCATCTTAGTCCTCAATGGTTACGTATCTGTAGCCTTCTTAGTTAAAAACTGGCTGCAGGTGTCAATGGACTACAGTAGCTCTTACTATTAGGTGGAATGTAAGTTCGTCTGTCACTTCAATTTTATAAAAAAATCGTCTCGCATCCTTCGCTGTTATTTATATAGAAAAAGGGTTAAAACGAACAGACATATGACGATATGTGGATGCTGTGGCCTATAGACATCAATATCTATCCTCGATTAAGAATTAAAATGCAGATGCCTTATCAACTCTGAGGAGTAAGATGAAATATCCATTTTCCAGAAAAATGGGTCACCGGTTTTTGACACTCAACCTACGAAACAAAGGAGCATAAAGCTGCTATTTTACTCTGGTATACTGTGAGAGTCTTCCCCGGTTGAGCTGAACTATTCGTGCTACAAATATATAGCTGCAGCATGGCTCTTCCTCGTAAGAAATTGTTTGGGTAATTTACGTCAGGCGTAAACATAAAAGTTATACTGCCATCTGTTTGCATAAGATTTTTCTGGAATTTTCTGGATCTTTCTCTTTTTGTAAGTTGATTTTAATATCATTATTTCGAAAGAAAGAAAGAACCAATTGAAGCTCGTCGTGAAATAGGTTAATGGATTCTTACACCGCCACCACACAGGCGAACTTATAATTTAGTCCTTCACAGTTTAGCTAACAACTTAAACTTCTTAATATTAAGTTGTAAAGTTCGAACAAACTTCTCGCTAACTGAGGAAAATTTATAGATATTCTAGCAATGGCAAAGCACGTGACTGTTCAAGATCAATCAATCAATCAATCTTTATTTGCCAACTAAGTGTACATAAATGGTCTTATAATAATAACAATTTGATCCTTAAATTTCACGCATCGTGAAGCTGGAGAGAAATATCTCAAAACTTAAGTTCGTGCCACGCGATCATTGTGATAAATTGTGGAACTTCAGCAAATGTATTGTAGTTTATTTAAACAGTTACTGTTACTGTTAGTGTGGGAGTCTATGTTCAGTGGTGGACTTGTAAAGCATTTTTTTTAAACATAAGGTGACAAACAGGCACACACAGTCCATCTGATGGTAAGTGGATACTGTGGCCTAGACATCTACATTTATCCTCAATTAAGAATCAAAATGTAAATGCGTTGTCACCCCTGAGGACTAAGATGGAATGCCTCGTTCCAGTAAAAGGGTCTCCAGTTCTCTACACTCACCATACAAAACACAGCAGCATTAAGTTGCTATTTTGTCAGTCGAGCCGACCCATTCGTGCTACAACTATAATATAGTTGCAGCGTGGCTTTACACGTAAAAACTCGAGTAAAACTTACTTCCCATCGGTTGTCGGTTCCTTGAGCTATATTGAGGGCTCATTGCCACTCAGCTTACTATTTCGTTGGGCTATGTCGGTTAGAGTAACCTTTTAAAACGTTTCGATTAGGTAACGTAGTAAAATAAAGTTTCTACTGCGGGTATCGTCATTTCTAAGTCTATTACTCAGAGACCTCGAACATAGTCCTATCATACTCGCTCAGTGACCTTGAGCTTCCTCATACGGCCAGCAGTGACGGACCACGTCCCAGATCATAAGTCATCACTGGAAATGGACTGTTATGGGCTGATAATGTGGATGAATGAAGTAACTATGTAGGTAGTAGGACTTCATCTTGGTCCTTAGATGTGACAACGGAACTGTAGCTTTCTTTTTATGAAGTTGGTTACACGTGTGTATGGGCTGCAGTAGCCACATACCATCAGGTGTACCTAAGTGTAAGTTTGTTTGTCACTTCAGTTTTATAAAAAGTTTATAATTTCACTTAGCTCCATTTATCCATTACAACCCATTAAGTCCACTGCTTCCCCATAGATTGCCTCATAGGGGAGATTTTGACAAATGTCACGATTGGCAGGCGGGTTGGCAATCGCAATTTTTTATTATTTTGAGCTGTTAGCAGGAAAATATTGCTGACCCTCTGTTTTAGTTTCCTTCTGTCGCCTCTTACGACACCCACGGGAGAATAGGGGGTAGTGGATATTCTTACACTACACGTTATTTATGTTTTTGGAGAATAAGCTTGAGGATTTGAATATTGCAACACGTGAAACCACTTTTCAAAGACCTTTCTAAAGAAGACTGGCTTTAAGACCAGTACGGATACTGTTTTTCTCTCTGAGTTCTAACTGCCAAAGGCTCGCGATTATACTAAAAACTGTCGTATTTTGAAACCGTGGATAACACCCGGAATTTTACGATGCATTAGAAACCGTAATAAGTTACAAGAAAAAGCGCGAAGTGACCCTTCTAATGAATTTAGTAACTTACCGACGATATAGGAACTATTGTAACAACCTTCTTAAAAAATTAAAAAGGAATTATAAGAGAAACTTACTAGCTAAATCAGTAAAAAATAACAAACAATTGTGGAAAAATATAAAAAATATCACATATACTAACAAAACTAATAACTTGAATAAATAGTTACTTCTTATTAATGAGAAATATATTGCCTCTGCGAATTCCGTTAATAACTACTTTGCTAATATAGGTAAGCAGCTTGCTGAACAAGTAAAGCCTGAAGTAAATGACATGAATACCTGTCTACAAAACTTACTATCTCAGCCAAATTCCTTCGGTCTTATACACGCTAATCACGACGAAGTCAATAATATCTTGATAAATATTTTGTCGGCAAGTGCCCCGGGATGGGATAATATTCCAACTACTTTTCTAAAATACGCAAAACCTGAAATAATTCTCGCGAATCTTTACTTTGAAAAAGGAATAATTCTGGCTTCCTTAATGCAATATATTATCACCCCTGTTTACAAGGCTGGCGATAAAGACAATGTGAGCAATTACAGGCCTATATCTGTACTACCAGCGATCTCCAAAATTCGAAAACTATTAAATTCTAGACTAATCGCGTACTTAAACAGATATGATATACTATCAACTTCTCAGTTTTTATTTGACAAGGAACATCAACCGAAGACGCGGTTTGTGCACTAAGTTCGCTGGTAGTTAAAGAAGTGGATAACCATAATAAATGTATGGCAGCATTCTTAAATTTACAAAAGGCGTTTGATACTGTTGCTCTTCCTATCCTTATACACAAATTGGAACGGATCGGTATTAGAGGAGCCCCACTTCGACTGTTTAGTGACTATTTGACAGATGGGAAGCAGATGGTCAAATTGGGAGATTATGTCAGTGAGAGCACAAACGTGTCTTTCAGTGTCCCTCAGGGAAGTGTTCTTAGACCCACACTTTTTTTGATATATTTAAATGATCTGTGTAACATGGCAAACAAGAACGCTAAGATATTCTCCACGCAGATGACACTGCCGTTGTTTTCACTGGAATTCCTGGAAAAAGTTAAAGAGACATGAGAAAGGGCCTGGAGCAAATACGAAAATGGCTGTGTTGTAATCTTCTTACACCAAACACTGCTAAAAGTAGTTATGTTTGTTTTAGCATTAACAACAACACTCAACCTGACCACTTTGAGGTAAAGATACATAAAATGTAACACTACAACAGATAGAAAAAATTACCACTGTCCTACTTAAAGTAGAAGTAAAATACTTAGGTGTATATATTATATGACCAAAGACTCTCTTGGTACACACACATCTTGAATACCTCACGCAAAGAATAAAAAAAAACTTACATGGATTCTAAAGATAATGCCACATGTAGTGCCAAGAGCAGATACAAAGCCACGAGATATGAATAGAAGTCTTCTCAGGGATATTTACATATCTCTGGTACAGTCAATACTTATATACTGCATACCTATATGGGGTGGAGCCGCTAAGACACGTTTCCTTGAGCTCGAACAGGCTCAGCGCGCTCTCAAAGGTTATGTTTTCAAAGAGCGAAGGTTCTCGACTGAGAAACTATACCAAAGTAGTCATAATGTCCGAATGTGTGCGCAAGCACAAACGCACTCTCATATTCCGATAGGACGGTAAACGGCATGCCTAGATTAGGCGCAGGGCCTACAGCTTTACGTGCCTTCCGAAACACGAGGGTGAAACACCAATAATCCTGACTCCTGGTTGCTACTGAGAATTTCTTGACACAAAAACCCAATAACTGTTTTTGGCCCGACCCGAGATTTCAACCCAAAACCTCATAATCAGCAACAGCATTTACGACCACTAGAGCAACGAGACAGTCACTGTAAATATTATTGTACTTTTAATTGGTTAGTAATGTGATAATTAACTCTGAAAAAACATAACCGAGCATAGGTTACGTACATGATCGGTTACCGAGGGGTTGATCGAAATAAATATACCATAATGAATGTTGACTTGTTTTGTGTCCGTCATGAAATTACTTCTTACACATCTCTGTGGACCTGAGTCAGCCATTTCTCACGGAGAGTTAACAAAAAGCCTGATGCAGTTCTGTTTTATTCGTAATATTCTGATTCTCGTTTTCCATAATATTTGAAGAGGATTTTAAACGACTAAAAAAAAGAAGGGCGTTTTTAATTGGATTCTATCTTGTGTTTATATTACTACGCACGCGACAACTTCGCTTCGATTCGCTTCTTTTTATTGAATTGGCTTTACTATTGAGGTGGAATACTTGAATTTGCGAGAAAACTTCTACCCCTAAGAGTAGAAAATTAGGGACATTCTAGTTGTCACTTTGAGCATATTTAGTTTATTTCACTCAAAGGGTCAAATTCTTAAACTTTTAAAAGAGTGAAAACGATATTTCATCAGATGGTAGCTGTACACAATAATTTGCCACGCTGCATCTATGGTTGTAGCACAAGTGGGTCAGGTTGACCGAGGAAGGACCACACTCTCACAGAATACCAGTAAAATAACAGCTAAATTATGTTTTACAGTGAGTGAAGAGAACCGGAGGCTTATGTTACTGGAATCGAGACGTTCCATCTTAGTTCTCAGAAAGTAAGGCATAAATTTTAGACAGTTTTGTCATGTAGTCTTTTTTATCGCCAAGGTGGGTATATTACGCCAGGCATAGAGATGGTTCTATCGCAATCTATTGAAAGTCATAACATCTTTTAACTTATCCGTGGTTGTTCTTTACGATAGTCACGTGAAATGGTTTTATTAGATTTTTTACACCCTACCACGGTAAATTTGACATATCCAGGAATAGGGATTAGTAATTATAATATCAAAACAAAGAAAGGTTGTTTTATTTTAATAATTTTTATTTAAATAAAGATTTTTTTTTCAGATTCATTCAGATTTAGAGAAAGTGGTAGTAAAAATGGATGGGGAAAACCTTTTAAGGTTGATTGATGCAACGTTTGTAAAATAGTCCTGAAAGATCTATCGCAATATTTCAAGTCGACATTATCTCGGAGCCTTTCGTTGTCATGAATACGTAACGTAACAAATGATTATTACTCTGCAATACGATTATGTTTATAAAGCTCTGTTTAGACTACGATATAATATATTGAATATAGCATATATTATATAGTCACGTTCACACTATGCTATACATCATTGCTGGCCGAATGAGTAAGCTCAAGGTTGCTCAGCGAGCTATGGAGAGGGCTATGCTCGGAGTTTCTCCGTGTGATAAACTTTGAAATGAGGATATCCGCAGTAGAACCAGAGTGACTGACATAGCCCAACGGATTAGTAAGTTGAAGTGGCAATGGGCCGGCCATATAGCTCGAAGAACCGACAACCGATGTTGAAAAAAGGTTTTTGAGTGGCAGCCTCGTACCTGTAGGCGAATTAAAGGGCGACCTCTCACTATATGGGTGACAACCTGGTAAGACATGCAGGAATTTTAAATCGCCGGCGAAAATGGAACAGTGGCTGTACCTAATGTTATTTGTTATGTCATTAATAAACACTAAAAAAAGATTAGGACCAATATGTAAACCTTGGGGTACGCCTAACGGAGCCACATAATCATTAGACCTTTATCCATTGCAATACGACACTTTTTAATCTATTTTTAAGAGAAGAACTCAATAAAAAGTAAATTCCATGTGAATTTAATTTTGATATAAGTAATTGATGGTCCACGATATCAAATGCACTAGAAAAATCTGTGTATATGGAATCCACCTGCATTTGACCATCCATTGCACTTGCAACTTTCGTGACATAATCCATCAAATTGCTAACAGTAGATTTATCTTTGCAAAACCCGTACTGTGCCTCTACAATAATATTTTTTTAATTATTTGTTAAAATTGGATAAACTAAGCGTTCAAATATCTTTGGAAATAAACTTATAATCGAAACTGGTCTATAATTTTTAACATAACCTTTATGTCCTTTCTTGTTAATGGGTATCACATTTGAACGTTTTCAGTTACTTGGAAAAGAACCAGTTAATAAAAATTTACTAAAAATTAGTTTAAGAGGAAGAGTTAATTATTTCGATGTCATTTTTATAAAAAGAGGAGGAATGCTGTCAGGGCCCGCTGCTTTGTAAATATCTACTGACTATCTAATAACTTTATGGATATACATCGAACAATACAGGAGCTGAAGACCACTAGGTTTGGGAGAACACAGATGAAAAATGTTGAGCAAAAAGATTACGTATACTCTTACAATCTCTCGAGAATATATTACAAGATAATATATTCTTGAGTGTGTTGTTCCATAAGGTTAAGTCTATCTGAGATATCTAACACTTGACTGGATAGCATTAATTTTTCTTTAGTAACCAAGGTTAGTCGACCCTGTAAGTCTTTTATGTCAGAATTCACCCGGTCATATTGAGAGCTAAGAAATTCCACACGTTTACCGAACTTTTTAAATTTCTTGTAAAGTAGCCAATTCGCTTTTAATTTCATCAAACTCTTTAGAAAAGAACATCTTGACCACTGATTCAACAGCCTCCGTTACAGACTATTGTATTTTTCGACGTATAATATTCACTAAAACTTCATCGTCCACGATACGAGAGGAACCAGGAAATAATGGTTATTTCTCTGGGATTAGCGGTTTGCGTTGAGTTACATTACTTTTTCAAAGTCGTCGGTTACCTGATCAGACGTAGATAAAAGCGAATCCATACGACAGCCTTGTACAGGGGTGTTAGTATTGTCGAACTTTTTTTGTTTACTTTTGCATGTGGCGCATTTCCAATTTTCTTTCTTTTCCTTATCCATTAGACAAAATAACTTGTATGAGTAATTTACGCATTCAATATCATAGGTGTCAGTGCATAAGCAGCAATACAAAAATTCGCGATTTGTGATTTTTTTCGAACAGCTCGCACAGCATTTCGCTTTCGGAGGCATTTTATTTAAACTGCATGAAAGACAAGCCAAGCAAAAGTCACCGAAAAGCAAAGTAGTTAAGCTTCAGTATGCAACGATATTGTGTTGCCAGCCGTTACTCAAACCTGCTTACAAGCCGCATCTAAGGAAGAATGTTGTGAGAAGAAGGTCGCAAGTGCATTGCAAAATGCGTCGCTTACGCGTTTTTGTGTTTTTGTTGAATGATCGTTTTTGTACCGAATTGTTATTGTAAGAATTTAAACTAATTTAAACCAATTATATCACCAGGTACACTATATACAACAACAAATAAACACTTAAGTTCAGCACTATAAAGTAATTAGCACTTTTACTGTAATTTAACTGTGGATTTGAATATTTTTTGCGAGAGCACAAGCGTTGAGATGTTGTTCTATTGACGTCGTCATAACTTTTGATCACGTTTTGTAATAAAACAGTTTATGTCTCTAGCTGTATTATTTATATCAATACATTTGTACGCTACGCGTTACGCTGCTAGAGTAAAATCTTCTCTCGATCAACCAGTATTTTATAGACGTGCCTACGGAATCCTGATATATGACCGTCCTCGGGCGTGTATCTTCATGAATTTCTGTAACAAACACTATTAGTAACCACTTCTTCTGCTTGTCTATCCTGAGATGAATAGGTACACTGTCCCAATCTTTGAACATTTACAAATATGCGCAGGGCAATTACGTTTGACCTCATGCAAACTAACACTAGCTAAGGCGTTAACGTGGACCGGACAACTGGCTCTCTACCCGTCGTCTGTTTATTACCACCCTAACTCAATGAGCGACAGCGTCGCTTCTACCAGTCGTCATCTCATATGACACCATGGACTGGTCAACTGGCTCTTTCCGCTAAGCACACACAGCTCTTTGTACAACTTGCACGACACTATTAGCATCAATAGAAGATATACACTTTAACAACACATACTCTCTTGTAGATATACTAACATCCTCAATCATACCATAATCAAAAACGTGCGTCCCTTCGACCACGCATGGACCGGACGGCACCTTTCTATCAAACCATCACACACAACTGCAAACTAGTATGTTCTTACGATCAACCGCTTGGGTCTAGCCCGGACGATACTGTTATCTGTACTCACAAAACTCCAGTTATCCTCCAAGATGAAATACTTAGGTCTTAACATTGGATAGTAAACTAAACTGGAATAGACACCACAATGTAACTCTGCAATGGATCAAGGAACACAGTGAATCCAGGGGCAACGACGCAGCAGACGAACTGGCCCGGAGAGGATCAGCTATGGCCGTTATAGGGCCGGAACCGATGATTCCGATCCCTTTTGGTAACGGTCGTTCACTGGTACGTAATAACTTTACTAAACAACACGCTCAGCTTTGGAAAATGTAATGGACTGTAGCAAGCTAGGAGGCCTGCTGAAATAACCAAAAGCTTAACCAATATTGAATTAAACTACTTTTACGGATTATACCGCGTTTAATTAACTTGTTTTATTAATTCCCGACGTTTCGGGTGCTTTACAGCACCCATGGTCACGGGGACTGAGGTGATTGACGTCCCAATGTCAAAGTTAATCGGGGTACCTTCAGCTTTTTAATTATTAATTTTGTTCCGATCTACGCAGAATGAACTAACTGTGTCTTGAAGTCTTGCAGTGGTATGCTTGGGTTTAGTTTAATTTTATTAATTACAGGATCCCAAGCAGGTAGGTACCCAGCCTCCTCTCTATTGAAATTAGGATGTTTTTAATTTCAATAGCCTCACGTATCATCCTTGGCAGGAATCGATGTTCTTTCGCGAGAATCTGTGGTTTATCAAATCTAATGTAATGGCGGGGCCGTCTAGGATATCATCACAAACTGCAGACTTCCCGGAACGTTGGTGCTTCACGTCAGCTATGTGTTCTTTTACGCGGGTTTTAATAGATCGTTTTGTTTGCCCTATATATGAGAGACCACATTCACAATCAAGCTTGTACACTCCTGTATCTTGTAGAGGAATATTGCACTTGACGGATTGTAAGAACTGACTAATCTTCTTCGGCGGTTTGAAGAATGTTCTAATAGAAGCTCGCTTCAAGATGTAGCCAATCTTGTCTGTGACACCTCTGACATATGGTAGTACAGCAGGCACACGCTCGACTGTGGCCGGCTTCACTCGGTCACTGTGACGTAGGCGGGCGGTTCCGAAGCTTTACGTTTACGTTGTCGTGCAGAACCTGCTTGACGTGCTGAAGCTCGGCGGCTAGGTGTTTGCTGTCAGAGATCCCTCGTGCTCTCTGTAACAAAGATTTGCCCACGGTAGCCAACTGTGAAGGATGATGGTGGGATTCACCATTTAAATATCGGTTTGTATGGGTCTTTTTCTATACACAGTGTGACCTATGATGTTGTTAAGATTTCGAAAGACTAACACATCTAGGAAAGCTAAAGACTTGTCTCTAACCCCTTAGTAAATTGAATTTTAGAGCTTATGGAATTAAGATGTTCTAGAATTGCAGTTTGTTGTCTGATGGCAAAATTGTGAAAGTATCGTCTACGTACCGCTTGTAGAACCTTGGAGTTACTGGTGCAGTAAGCAGGGCTTTCTCCTCAAAGTCCTCCATGAAAATATCGGCGACAATGGGAGCCCATTGCAACACCATCTACTTGCTTCTAAAACTCTTCCTTCCACAATAGATAGCCAGATGTAAGGCAATGCCTAAGCAATATTGCATATTCTGCTGGCATGTTGTTTTCCTCTAGTTTCCTAGTTACAATTGAGATGCAGTCTTCAACAGGTAGGCATGTAAATAGAGACTGAACATCAAAACTGACCATAGTTTCATTGTCAGTAAGACATAGGTCTTTTATCTCACTAACAAAATGGTATGAATCCTTAGTGTGTGCTCTTGAGCCAATCTGTAAGTTGGCGAATCGATCTGACTCACTATTGGACGTAATGGAGTGTTCGGTTTGTGTATTTTTGGTAACCCATACAACTTCGGTGGTTTGGCACACGCAGGTATTATCGAATTAACGTCTAGATTCAATTTCTCAGGTATTTCTTAATTAGATCGCTAGTTGTTTTAAGCGTATTAGTTGTAGGGTCTGTTTTGACCTTTACGTACGTACTTTCAGCCGATAAAAGTTGTTGTATTTTAGAATTGTAATCCGACGTATCCATTATAACCGTAGCATTACCTTTATCTGCGCGGAGAATCGTTAAATCTGGTCTCTTGCGTAAGTTTTCAATGCATTAATTTCATCCTTCGGAAGATTTAATTTCGGCACTGAGCTTCGATGTAACAAAGACGAGATGTCTTGACGTATGGCCTCTAAATCTTCCTTACCAATATTATTTTATACAGACAGTCCTCAACACTACAGATAATGTTTTCATACAGGATTTTTCGCGGTGTTATGCGAAATTCATACCTTTGGCCAAAACTTTTATTGTCGCGTCGTCCAGAGATTGTTTTGACAGGTTGTAGACCGCGCGTTGTTTCTACTGTTACTGCACCAGTAACTCCAAGGTTCTACAAGCGGTACGTAGACGATACTTTCACAATTTTACCATCAGACAAAGTAACTGCATTTTTAGAACATCTTAATTCCATAAACTCTAAAATTCAATTTACTATGGAGTTAGAGGCAAATAATTCTTTAGTTTTCCTAGATGTATTAGTCATTCTGAAACCTAACAACACCATAGGTCACACCGTATAGAAAAAAGACCCATACAAACAGATATTTAAATGGTGAATCCCACCATCATCCTTCACAGTTGGCTACCGTGGGCAAATCTTTGTTACAGAGAGCACGAGGGATCTGTGACAGCAAACACCTGGCCGCCGAGCTTCAGCACGTCAAGCAGGTTCTGCACGACATCGCTTCTCGGGTCCCGCGCCTACGTCACAGTGACCGAGTGAAGCCGGCCACAGTCGAGCGTGTGCCTGCTGTACTACCATATGTCAGAGGTGTCACAGACAAGATTGGCTACATCTTGAGCGAGCCTATAAGAACATTCTTCAAGCCGCCGAAGAAGATTAGTCAGTTCTTACCATCCTTCAAGTGCAATATTCCTCTACAAGATGCAGGAGTGTACAAGCTTGATTGTGAATGTGGTCTCATATAGGGCAAACAAAACGATCTATTAAAACCCGCGTAAAGAACACATAGCTGACGTGAAGCATTAACGTTCCGGGAAGTCTGCAGTTTGTGATCATATCCTAGACGGCCCCGCCATTACATTAGATTTGATAAACCACAGATTCTCGCGAAAGAACATCGATTCCTGCCAAGGATGATACGTGAGGCTATTGAAATTAAAAACATCCTAATTTCAATAGAGAGGAGGCTGGTATTACCACCTGCTTGGGATCCTGTAATTAATAAAATTAAACTAAACCCAAGCATACCACTGCAAGACTTCAAGACACAGTTAGTTCATTCTGCGTAGATCGGACCAAAATTAATAATTAAAAGCTGAAGGTACCCCGGATTAACTTTGACATTGGGACGTCAATCACCTCAGTCCCCGTGACCATGGATCAGTCACCCGAAACGTCGGGAATTAATAAAATAAGTTAATTAAACGCGATATAATCCATAAAAGTAGTTTAATTCAATGTAGTGTTCGCGTAAATATAAGAAATCATTAAGCTTAACCAATACTTTAACAGTAGTCTTAATGAGATTGAACAAGATCAGGATAGCAACAAGTGCTATTACAGGACATGGCTCCCTTAACAAACATTTATTTACTACAAGCTGGTTCCCGACGCGTTGTAGCCACAGAAAAAATAATTGTCGCAATATTTAAAATTTGGAAGAGTTATATTACTTAACTAGATTTTTACCAGCAGTTTCGCTCGTGTGGGCTTCAATTTAAGAACATCATTAAATGCTGTTCCGTGTCAAATTTAGCGAAATCCGATATCTTTTAGTATCACCTCAGTGTCTGTGTCTCTATGTCTGTTTGTCAAAGAATATTTTTTAATTCTCAAGGGCTATTGGACGTAGATGATTGATATTTGGCATAGATATATCTCGTTTAGAATCATCTATTATTTTTTAAATCGGGCATGTCTTCCGATATATCCATAAGAAAGGTGAATCATCTTGGAATCATAATTTATTATTATTATTATTTACATTTTACTCTTTACATTCATTTATAATTAAAGTTAATTTAGTATTAACAAAATAATGATGATTTCATGGCCTTCTATCAATTTACGTTATAACATTTATTTCGATATTTGATTCATATCATTGGTACTATTTAATATTAATGGCCACCATAAAATAGATGCTGATATTTTTTTACGTTCGAGTAGACTCCAAAATTTCATTTAAATGCAGTTGTGTAGTAATGATGAAGACTACACATGGAATAAATCTAATTTTACGGATTTTATCGCGTTTAATTTTAACTTTTTCTACGCGGGTTTATTTTTTCACAACTTTGTATGAAAGTGCCATAAAAACCCGCATAAGTGAACATATAGCTGATGTGAAGCATCGATGCTCCGGGAATTCTGAAGAATGTCAACATGTTCAGTATCATCCCAACCATGGTATCAGATCTGATAGACAACAAATCCTATATTAAAAAATATTTAAAAATAATATTTACGGTAGAGTGAAAACAAAAAGTAACATCTGCGAACATATGAATTAATTAAAAACTGCATAATTGACCCATCAAAACTAGAAAAGTAAAAAATCAGCCTACATACATATCAATACTAAACTCTCTACGGTATGTACCCAACATACCGTAGAGAGAGTTTTTGGCCAAAAAAGTTCGCTGCGCTTAACCCAACGTTCGAGACGAACGAACGAGGATCACCTCAACTGGGAACCTATATGCAGGTTTTCATTCACCGCCGAGAACGTCAACTCAAATTGGAATTAAAATATATGCTAAAACATATAATAATGCTTATGTTCTATGAAATTTACGTTTGGATCAGTTTGATTACCGTTTTTGACAAGTGAAATAAAATAAACCTTTTTTCAAGTAAAATCTGCTATTTTTGATAATTAAAGTAATTTTCCACAAGAGCCTGTTCATTTACATATACTCATGTGAGTTATGAAACCAGGACTGTCACAAAAATATTAATTTCTCTGAAAATATGAAAGCTATGAAAGTTAAAAAAAGTAGCAGCTTACATACGTCTCACTAGTGTGCATAGGGCTCCTCATTACCTATAGTATTTTGTGGGCAGAAAATAGTAGGTATGCCGCTATGCTTCAATGCGTATTATCGGTTTTCTCATTTCCACGACTTTTTAACTACTCAGACATCTAGGTTTCACCATGAAGTTATTCTTCACCACTACACCGGATATACCACGCAGTTAGCACATAAAACTTCCCATAACAGATTTATTTTTCCTCAAAAGAATCGTACACGTTTTGCTCCCGTGCCATGATGAAATCTCAAGGCTCGTATGGTTAAATAAAACTCATAAAACTGAAAAAAGTTTTTGCAAGTTATTGACCACATCTAGCCAGTAATTAGACATCCAACGATGCCACGAACTATTCCATCAAATAGAGTTAAAAATCTCACAGTGCATTTAATTTTCAATTATTTACATCAGATAACTTGATAACAAATAAGTTGGTGTAATAATAGTTGTGCCGATAGACACCAATATGTTCAACTAAAGAGCTTCTCTCTTAACCTCAGTTTTATGAACACAGTACTGGATACTGTGCACACAAAACACATGTGTTGTGTATAGTATCCAGTGTAACAGTGTCATTAGTCATTTTGCCAAACGTAGTGATTGCGGTAAATCATCCAAATAATGGTCACCAGTCTGGATATTTTAAGTGCGATAATTTTTGATGCTGCACAAATAAGTATTCTGTAGCATTCTAAAATTTAATTTTATCAGTCAAATTACTTTATTTAGCAGAAAGTAGATGTTAAAACTATAATATCCAGTAATATCAGCGATAGAAGGTTGGGGTGCGACTGGCTCAAGAGCCACCTCAAAGCTGTGAACATTTATTTATTATACAAATAAATCATAAAGTGATGCTTATTCTGTTAAAAATTCTGTTTCTGTTAAAAATACGCTATCAGCGCCGCTAGCGGTGAAAACTATTTGACGACATGACCATAAGATGAAATAGCAATGTTGTGTTTAGTTATTATTATCGACAAACGATCTCTATTGATTGATTTGGTGAAGCTATATCATGACATGGTAAACATACAGTGTTAAATATCATGAAATGACACCATTTCACGAAATGATAGACTACTTTATGATATATGATCAATTCTACGATCTCGATACGACAAATATAAAAATCTCTGTTCAAATTATAAGGATAATGAAAATTTTTGAATAATTGCAGGCAGACCAGTTTTAATCAGTTTACATATAGATTAGTAATTGAACTAAAATCATATAAATTTTCATACGTTTTGATAGACGTCACTATTATCTATTTAAATTATTATGCTTTTAAAATAAAATAACGAAACAACTAAAAAAATAATGATTTTATAAATCCAGTTATTTGAACTTATAAATGAAAATTATGTATATTTTTTAACTTATTAGTAACTGAAGGCAAAATGTACTACTTTTTCCATTTGATGATAGATCGTTGTTTTGAAATTTGTTGTAGATCGCCGGTGGAATTAAAAATTATTATACAAGGGTTAAAACTAATTTTGAACATTTTTTATAAATAATAAATATGGTATTTATTTGAAATAATACCCATCATCCCGCCTATTAACTAACATAATCATATATAATAGAAAATTAATATCTAAAGGAAGGAAAATATTTAACCTTCTTTTTTCGGATACAAAGTAGCCTATAAGTTACCAGGGATAAAAAATTTCGTAGAAATCCGTCCGTAGTTTTTGCGTGAAACTTGGATACACAGACAGACAGACAGACAAAAATTCTAAAAACCACTAATTTGGCTTCAGTACCCTTTATTTAGTGCCCTAGCCTATTTTTCAATAACATATTGGAATTAAAGACACGGCTTTTCTACAGATTTATTATACATTCTGTACTAAATATCGGGAATTTGTCAATAAAAAAAAAATACAAATTATTCATCTAAATTTATTTTATCGCCTTCAAAGTAGGCCCCATCGCTTGCAATACAACATCTCCACGTCACCCAGTCTTCCATACATTTTTCATAGGCTATTTGCGGTATGGCCTTTAGCTCATTCACAATTTTTGTTATGGCTTCTATCGACTCAAAACGTTTTCTCGAAGTGGTAATTTTAACTTGGGAAATAAAAAAAAGTCAGACGGAGCCATATCAGGTGAATACGGTGCTTGGTCGAGAACTTTTGTTGAATGTTTCGCTAAAAACTCTTTCACTATAATGACTGTGTGTGATGGTGCATTATCATGGTGCAGCATCCATGAGTTGTGTTGCCACAAATCTGGACGTTTTCGGCGGATACTCTCACGCAAACGCTTCATGACGCCTAAATAATATTCTTTATTCACTGTTTCTCCCTTTGGAAGGAATTCGGAGTGAACCACACCACGGTAGTCAAAAAACTGTCAGCATCACCTTGATTTTGGAGCGACTTTGCCGCGGTTTTTGGTTTCGGCTCGTTTTCGAGACGCCATTCTGAACTGTTGGCTTGTTTGCATGTCGTACTCATAAACCCATGTCTCGTCGCCAGTTATTATACGTTTCATAAAGTCGGATCCGTAGAAGCTCGAAACCATGTCTTCAGCGACATGCTTTCGCTGCGCTCTTTGAACAAAATTGAGCTCTTTGGAACTAGTCGAGCGGCGACGCGTTTCGCCCTAAAATGTCAATGAGAATGTTGTGGACGGACTTAAAAGATATATTTCACCTCACTAGCCAACTCTCTCAGACTCATACGTCGATTTTCGAGCACTAGCTTCTTGATTTTGTCGATGTTTTCTTTGGTCGTAGCGGTTGAAGGTCTGGAACGAGGCAAGTCTACTACTACTTCTCGGCCTTCTTTAAAAGCCTTATACCATTCATAAGCCCTTGTTTTCGATATACGATTCGCCGTAGGTATTTCATAACATTTTAGTGATTCACCACATGAAATATCATTCGAAACACAAAATTTAAGGCACACTCTTTGTTCAACAATATTTTCCATTGTAAAATCGCCGATAACTCAAAACTATGACCAACAAAAGTGTAGTTTAAAACAAATTAAATGACAGATCCCGCTCAAACTTTGCGCTAAATCAGTACAGTGCTACCAACATGCAGTAAAAAATTAGAACGACCTCTTTTACGCGGGTCTTTTTATGACATATTCCCGATACTTTTTACACAGAGTTGTACATATGTATATATTAGGAATGGTAATACTTTCATTAAATTTAGTGATATATAACTCAAATAAATTTGTTGGTGCGATAATTGTACTGTGATGAGTTAATTGTACTATCACAAGTGCATGCAATAAGTTTTACAAACAAGGCAAAGTTTTAGTGCAATCTGATGAACGGTGTGGCAGCGCGTAAAGTGCGGACAAACAAAAATTTTTTTTTAATAATATATTAGATAGGTGTTACAGATAGTCCCCCATGCAGGGCATGTATGGGGGAGGAGGAAACGGTGGCTGGGATGTCCGGAAGTCTTAAATATAGGACTAAACATCTCAGCATGCAGGATTACTCCCAAGTTGCTCCCAACATCAAAGGACTATTGAACTTCCCATACGCAAAATACGCGCTTATACGTGGGTTACAAAACAGCTCGTCGTAAACTAACTAATAATCACTTTAAAAGATCTTGCAGCTAATTGTCTAACTGAGCTTAAGTTTACTGAAATGGCACGACCCTTAGTAAATAAACTTTGGCGTGAAAGGAAAGAGAGATCTCCCTTGAGCAAGGTATTCAGCTCGGGGAGCGGCCAACTCCCGATTGATAGGTTGGAGCTATTTTATATATTATACTGCTTTACTTCGAACTTTGATAGCGCGATTTCAATATGTTTTACTTGTGGCGACGATGGCGCCGCCACATCACCCCTGCTTAGACCGGGCCGATAGTACAATCTAGATGTCAACGAATGTGCAAGTGCCGGGATTGGCTTTTAGTCTGCGGTGAGTCGAGAAGGAAGTAATCTGAGAGGTGCCGAGAAGCAGAGGCGAGCAGTAGGCTCAGAGCCGTGCCGAACATTGTAGCGCAGAGAGTAGCTTGAAGGAACAGGAAGCATCATTTTTCCAGTGCTGCGATAAACCTTGTGAAGCTAGATGGCTTGCAGGATCTGAAGACTGCAGACAATATCTGCTTGGGATGAATGTATGAGGTATTTGAAGACGATGATGAAAGCCTGCTTTTACTTTGGAACTTTGATAGCGCGATTTAGGCTTCAATATGTTTCGCTTGTGGTGCGACGACAGCGCCATGAACAGATCGTTAGCAATTCGTCGCAAATATATGGTACTCTTTTCGATGACGTTAATTTCAAAATCCTCTATAACAACAACGGTTGCCACGATACCACGCAGATACGACGCTTTGCTAGGTAAAACCTTACTCGATTCAGCCAGTATTTTATAGTCGTGCCTACATGGCCAATCCTGACATACGACCGTTCTCGGGCGTGTATCTTTATGAATTCCTGTAACAAACACTATTAATCTCCACTACTTCCGCTCGTCTATCCAGACATGTATAGGTTTACAGACATTCACACACACATACGCAAGGAAATTACGTTTGACCACATGCAAACTAACACTAGCTAAGGCGTCCTTTTGATCAGCCATCCGCTCATACGACAACATGGACCGGACAACTGGCTCTTTCCACTAAGCACACACAGGCATACAGCTCTTTATACAGCTTGCACGGCACTATTAGCATCGATAGAAGATATACACTTTAACAACACATACCTTCTTATAAATATACTAACATCCTCGATCATACAATAATCGAAAGCGTGCGTCTCTTCGACCACGCATGGACCGGATAGCACCTTTATCTCAAGCCACCACATACAGCTGTAAACTAGTATGTCCCTACGACCAACCGCTCGGGTCTGGCCCGGACGATACTGCTGTACTCTGTTTAACCAACCTGACTGCACCGGACGTGTGCGTCCCTTCGACCAGTGTAACTCCACAATTTATGAGCCTGGACCGGACGAATGTGTCCTTTCAACCAGCCGCGCGGCATGGCCCGGTACGACATTGTCCCTTCAACCAGCTTCATCCAAATCCAACCCTCAACATCAAACATTCATTAGCCTGGACCAAACGAATGTGTCCTTTCAACCAGCCGCGTGCGGCATGGTCCGGTACGACATTGTCCTTTTGACCAGCTTCATACAAAGCCAACCCTCAACATCAAACACCAATTCTGCTGACCACACAGTGTTCATAGCAAAACTGCTACATTCATCAACACATTAGAACATAAAAAGGCCACTCATTCTCTCCATTCATAGCATTCTAAAGTTAAACATTGCCCCGGTACATCGCTAAACATTTCGAACTTTAAAATGTACCCCATGTTAATTATATTTCGCAATGAATATAAAACTGAGATAACAAATCCAGTAATAACTTCATTAGGCACGATTGTTTTAGGAATTTACTCGATGAGGGATCATAAGTGAATACCAATTTCAGACGCAGTTTCTTTAACTCAGGTCTCTTTCCTAAGGGATATGACATTTTAGTAAACTTAAGCTCGGTAAGACAATTACCTGCATGATCTTTTAAAGCGATTGTAAATGCTATTAACAAATCAAATCATTTTCTATCTAAGCGTTTATTTTCTGTAATAATTTTTAATACATTATACCATCCCTCTATATCCGACGTTGGATAGTCTGGATTAAAATGCAAAAGTTGCGTAGGATTTCTTACTCTCCATTGACATATGCGGCATTACCAATACTCGTGATAAAACGCCTCCTTTACGTCCACATATGTACCTACGCATACATGCTCGTCGGTTAAGGGTACTTAACAAAACATACTTTGTATTATAATAATTATGGAGTAATAACACTTTTCGTCACTCTTCTCGCCACGTTTTCCCGAAAAAGTTACGATGTAGTGTCAAGACACAGAGAAATCATTTAAGTTATCTATTTGATTACACACAGTGATCACAATGACGCAATAACTAGCAACAAACTGTTACTAAATCTTCATCACTTCTTGTGATACGATCTACTGTAGAGACAACGACTATCAGGTCGTTCCAAGTCGACCAACAGTAGTCTCTACGAGACAAAGGCCTTCCACCACACCATCAGATGTTCATCGCTCCTGAATGACTCACAAGTAAATCGTAGTTACAACTACGCACCAATTCGTGCAATGGAACTAAATAGTAATAACAAGTAACTAAGAGTATGAACGCTTGAAAATACCTCTGGTAACTTCTTCAATACTTAATTCTACTTCAACTAGATCAATTCAAAGGAAACTTTACATCACAAGATAAAATGTCCAAGAGCCATAACCTTTTTAATCGTTCGTTACGCAACAAATGTATACTACCTACACTTCATTTTATTTTTACGAGCACTCATCTCTATGTTCAGTCATGCCCGTTACATCTCAACGACGACTAAAGTAGACCTCTACCAAAACCACACCCGCACCGCACCCACTCTTTCAGCTAGGGCTACGGTATGGCAGTTGACATAGTCATAACACAAAATAAAATGAAATAAGCAACTCCAAATAGACTCAGGTTAATCAAATGATATAAGCTTGGCTTTCAGGCATTTCTCTCAACCAATTAAAAAATTAACCACTTGTTATTACAACATATTTTTTTCAAAGCAATATTTAAGACAAACTTACTTCCCTCACGCATCAAATATCGCAGCAGCGTTAAATAATCTGCCCGCGGCGTCCTACGCCGACAGCATACTTCCATTCAAGAACGATCGGCAGATTATATGTAGGTGAAAGAGGAACTTTATCTCACTTCTGATGTAGGCGAAAGAGGATCATCCCAGATGCACTCATGATGGATGGCGCAAATATGCGTGCGTTACAACATAACGTACAAGAAAATATAATGAAAAGATCGTTAGCAATTCGTCGCAAATATATGGTACGCTTTTCCGATGACGTTAATTTCAAAAATTCTCTATAACAACAACGGTTGCCACGATGCCACAGATACGACGCTTTGCTAGAGTAAAAAATTACTCTCGATTCAGCCAGTATATACACTAATTTATTTTATTGTATTGTATATATATAATACAATACAATAATACTTGATACGATACGTAAATCGATTAAATATATATTATTATAAATATAAATATATATTATTATAAATATAAATATATATATTGACGTATCGTGTCAAGTACGACGTGTCAAGAAATAAATAATTTTTTAAAATATTTGCAGTGAATTACATAAGAATTGTCGATTGAATACATGAATAATTTAAAAAAATATCTATAAAAAGCCGTCTGTTTAAACGCCAACAGTACCCAACTTAATCCCAACTTAATGAAACAAATTTATTCAAACTAGGGTTCGGAATCTCAACTATCAATATATAAAACAATGGACCTTCAGGATTGAGATCTTTTGCCTCCAAGTTATGTTTTTCTCCGCAATAAAAGACCCCGAGAAGAAAACGTCTCGCTCTCGCAATTTCTCAGTTTCAAAGAGGAAATGAAAGCGTTTATGTCGCTATTAATTATTGAACAGAAAAAAGAACTAGGGAAAATTACCGACAACCTAAAGGTAATTCAACAAAGAAACACTAGTATCGAGCAATCTATCTCTCTGATCGAGGAGAAAATAGAAGACATACAGCGAGTTGTACGCAAGTCCAGTTTTGAATTGAAAAATGTTCCACGTTAAAATTCTGAGAACAGAGACGATTTGATCAACATGGTGCTTAATCTGTCCAAAACTGTGAATCTTGATATCTGCTCGCGCGACATCAAAGACGTATTTCGCCTCAAGGGAAGATATGAAAGGTAAGAAAAAACCCTTTTATCGTTGAACTTGGTTCCACTATACTAAGAACAGATCTGTTAAAAAAGACTAAGGACTTTATCTTCGAAAACAAGATCAAATTACAAGCAAAACACCTGGGCCTCATTTTTGGTGAGTATACTCCTATTTACTTATCGGAGCAGCTGACTGTGAAGGGAGCCTGCCTGTTTTTTCTATCACGGGACCTCGTAAAATCCAAGCAGTACAAATACTGTTGGACTGCATTTGGGAAAGTTTTAACGATGCCTCTCAAATAATTTGCATCCAAAATGAAGCTCAAGTGCACCTACTTTTGCAAAATGCGTGAATATGTTATGTTAGTTTTATCTTTATTTTCTTTATCTTTTCTTATATTCATTATTTGGATAAACTTAGTAAGAAAATTTTTGTAATATCGTTAATTATGCATGTCAAAAATCAACAATTTTCTGCGAACACGCACACACCACATTATTACACAAATACACAATATTTTTCATTATTATTCAATCATAAAATACTCATATCTACACACATTAATTTCACCATCATACACACTGCTTGCTTGACGCTGCCTTACACCAAGCACAAACTCCAGTTTTCACATACAACATTACACATACCTTTTCCATAACTGTCTGCGTTAAAAGTATATCCCCAATATATACAAATATACAAATAAATACACATTTACATTCTTAATTATCCCTACTTCAGCTACGACTATTATTACACAAAACCTTTTTATAGATAGTCTTCATACACTACAGGAATTAGACTCTTTGCAAATCTCTAAAGAATTTAAATGTAATATTCAAGACTTGAACAAACATATTTCGTGTAGTATACACATAATAGTTTAATTGTAACCACCCAAAATATTAGGAGCATATAAAAGAATTTTGATGATCTACAAGTAACCCTTTCACAATTAAATCATGATGTTGACATATTGATATTAACTGAATTTAGACTGGATTTAAGTAAACATTTACCAAAAACTTGAATACATAACTACACCTCTTATTAATCAACCAATCTATTAAATCAAAATGATGGTGTCGTCATCAAATATCATCACCAAGCTAAAATAACAGAACTCAGTCTTACCAATGCAACTGGACTTCAAATTGTGATTGCTAACTGTGCTTTTCTAGCGTTCTCCATCTTACCTAAATGCTGAAAGTTTTATTAATTCTCTTAATGTACACCTTGAGACAATTCCACAATTCAAAAATATCTTACTTATTGGAGACATTAATATAGATTTGATAATTTCAGAAAAAGAAAAATCACACGAACGTTGTAATCGACTCAGATATTTAAATTTTTTATCGCTACACGTTATTCTGCCTGATCATACCTTATCTACTAGGGAAGGCTCCTGCCTAGACAATCTTATGTTAAAATTAGACACCAATTTCAACCCTGCTTCTGTTGCTGTCTTAAACACTACAGTTCACATCATAATCTTATCCTGGTCAAATTTTTTAATGCATATAAAAATCTTACCCCTTGTAAATACAAAACTGTTATAGAATATGAAGATGCATATAAAACCCTCATAGCTTCTGATGTGTATTTTCTTAATATTTTCAATAATCCGGAAATCTTTGCTATCTCATTTATAGGCATTATCAAGACAGCTATCCAAGCTAATTCAAAATCTTAACAGTATCAAGCAATAAAAGGATGTTAAAGCCATGGATAACCCTTGGGGCTCTAAAATGCATTATACGTAGAAATAGCATGCAAATCAAGTTTAGTAAGGAACACCATTACACAATTTTGAAAAAAAAAAACCTTTAAACGTTATCGCAATTTTCGCTCTAACCTTATAAAAAAAACTTAGAAGAAATTATAATAGGCAAAAAATTAATGATACAATTAATTAACCTAAAAAATTATGGTCCAAGATAAAAGAGATTACGCAATATAAACCACCAAAAACTAATAATGCCGACTTACTTAATGCAAAATCGCATCCTCAAATCACAGTAAATCATATTAATATTTACTTTATAACATTGGGTCTAATTTAGCGGACCTTATAATTAGTCAGTCTGGACCCGATGGTCACATTTCAAACGTCCCCTCGACCAGCTATTCCAATCCCTCCTCGTTAGTCCTGCTGGAGACAGACCCTAATGAACTTAACAGCATACTCATGAGCCTGGACTCCGTCAGTGCACCTAGCTGGCATGGTATAAGCACTGCATTTTTAAAATGTGCCAGGACCTTTGTGGTCCGATATATCTGTAAGTTGGCAAATCTTTGTTTTAGTACAGGAGTCTTTCCTAGTGCTCTCAAGCGATCTATAGTAACCCCTGTTTACAAGAGTGGAGATAAATCAGACGTCAATAATTATAGGCCAATCTCTGTTTTGACTTTTTTGAATTATTTCTCTGTTTTTAATAATTGAGAAGCTCCTTAATAAAAGGCTGATTAATTGTCTTTACAAATACAATATTTTATCAGAATTTCAATACGGGTTTCGTAAAAGAATATCAACTCAAAACACTATTACTATTCTAGATTTGATCTCTATTATAGCTAAGGAAGTCGACAGGGATACAAATGCCTTACGGTCTTTCTAGACCTTAAGAAGGCCTTTAAAACCGTTTCTATCTCCATTCTTGTAGACAGTTTATAGAACATTGGGATCAGGGGAATTGTGCTCTCTCTTTTAGTTACCTTCGTGACAGAACCCAATCCCAAAATAGATAGCTTCATTGGTGACGAAGATACCGTTTAAATTGTTGTCCCAGAAGGTGTCCTGGCCCGACTCCTTTTAATTTATATCAATGAATTGAGTAATTTACAGGACGTCGAGGAAGGATTTTATCTTATGCGGATGATACCGCTATTGTCTTTACTGGTAAGACTTGGGATTCCATACACCCATCTGGCTGCAAAGGGCTTAGCTTGTGTGTCAAAATAGCTGAGAGATAATGTTTTAACTTTAAATATCAAAAACTAACTACATCTGTTTTGCTCTATCGATCGTCGCAGCCATGACATAACTTGTATCAAAATCCACAGCTGCCCAAATTTTGAAAACATCTCGTGTGTGTCTGCTTATAAATTAGGTGAACGAAACTAAACACCTCCGCATCATCTTTGATCAAACGAACAGTTGGCACTCGCAGTTGGAAGCTGTTATAAATCGGATCAGAAGATTAATCTGGGTATTTAAATCATTAAGGTCAGTAATGTCTAGCACTCTATTAAATAAAATTTACAGAAACTTCACAATCGCTAATTTGCTATTGCATAAATATTGGGATGCAATAGCAATTTACAATACTTTGCAATTCTCCCCAGATTGCTGGGAGGAGCCTGTCTACCTTTTAGATTTTGAAAGAGCACAGAGGCCTCTTAGAGATCTGTCTGCCAAAAGAGCCAACTGTCGAAGCTGAAGACCGATTGTAGCATCGTTTCCGGACACCTGAGATTTGGAGTGAGATTGAGAGGTTCTATGGGCAGCTGTACACGTCATCGTTGGAGCCACACAGCAGGGTGTGGTAACGATCAAGAGCAAGTCTTATCCGACACTATTCCGATGATATCCGGACGTCAGTCTGAGCGAGATAAGAATGGCTCTCCAGCACCTTAAAACCGGAGGCCCCAGCCGAGGATGGAATTACAGCGGAGCTTCTAAAAGCGGGTGGAAAACCGGTGCTTGAAGTCCTTCAGAAGCTCTTTAATTCCGTCCTCCATGGTGGCGACACCGGAGGCGTGGAGCAGAAGTGCGGTGGTCTTGTTCTTCAAGAAGGCGACAACGCTCTCTTGAAGAACTACAGACCGATTTCCTTCTGAGCCGCGTCTACGTGCTGCTTTTTTCGAGTCATTACGAATCGTCTCGCATGCAGACTCGACGACTTCCAGCCTCCCGAACAAGCCGGTTCCAGAAGGCTTTGGCACCATAGACCACATACATACCCTTCGGCAAATTGTACAGAAGACCGACGAGTACAATCTGCCATTTTGCCTGCGTATGTGGACTATGAGAAGCCTTTGATTCCGTCGAGATTTGGCGGTGCTGCAGTCCCTTCAGCGGTGCCAAGTGGACTGTCGGTATCGAGGTGCTGAAGTGTTTGTACAGTAGGGCTACGATGGCTATCCAGTACAGAACCAGAGTACGAAACCTATCCAACTGCAGAGAGGTGTAAGACAGGGTGACGTAATATCCCGAAACTCTTCACCGCTGCATTGGAAGACGTTTTCAAGCTACTGGACTGGAAAGGATACGGTATTAATATCAATGGCAGTACATCACTCACCTTTGATTTGCCGATGATATAGTCCATATGGCAGAATCGCTGGAGGACCTAAGCACTATGCTCAATGACCTCAATAGTGTCTCCCAACAAAACAAAACAAAAATCATGCTTAACGTCTATGTCACACCTATGCCCGTAGTTGTTGGGAGCACTAAGCTGGAAGTTGTTGACGAATATGTTTACCTGGGAAAAATAGTCCGACTAGGTAAGTCCAACTTCGACCGAGAGGTCCATCGACGAATTCAACTCGGCTGGGCAGCGTTCGAGAGATTACGACACATCTTCTCGTCAGGCATGCCTCAAAACCTCAAAACTAGATTGTACAACCAGTGCGTGTTGCCAGTGATGACCTATGAATCTGAGATGTGGTCCTTCACTGCTGGTCGTATGAGGAAGCTCAAGGTCGCTCAGCGAGCTATGAAGAGGACTATGCTCGGGATTTCTCTGCGTAATAGACTTAAAAACGAGGATATCCGCAACAGAACCAGAGTAACCGACATAGCCCAACGTATTAGTAAGCTGAAGTAGCAATGGGCCGGCCATATAGCTCGAAGAACCGACAACCGATAGGGAAGAAAGTTTCTCGAGTGGCATTCTCGTACAGGCAGGCGAAGTGTACGGTGTCCCCGCACTAGATGGAGTGACGACCTGGTAAGACATGCAGGAAGTCAATGGATGCTGGTGGCTCGGGACCGTGCTTTGTGGCATTCCGTGGGGGAGGCCTATGTTCAGCAGTGGACTTGTGAAGGGCTGTAATGATGATGCGACAAGGTCGAACTTCTAAAGAAGCTAAAACAAAAATCTGTCTTTACAACAGCCTTGTCCGCAGTCACTTAGAGTACTGTAGCGTTGTTTGGCGTCCACATTATTCTACACACTACTTAAGACTGGAGCGTGTACAGAAAAGATTCATGTGGCATCTATCATACTCAGCAAAGATTTACAAAAAGGTGGTGTCCTATAAAAAAAGGCTAAAATACTTTAACATCATGACTCTTGACCAAAGAAGAGAATTGTTAGATTTAATGTTTTTATATAAATTACTAAATAATAAGTTAGACTGCCCCAGTTTATTAAGTAAAATTAATTTTCGAGTACCACGCAGATATCCGCGTACTGCTATTACTCCGGTCGTGCCTCCACGCACCAGAACAGTCTTCGGCGCCAACTCCACGATCCCTCGTTTATGTAAAATATGTAATAAATTCAGTCAGTTTATTGACATCAACATTGATTCGTCTCACACCTTTCGTAAATTAATTATCAGCAACCTAGTTTGATCTTTCTCATATTAGTTATTACGTATATTTTCTTTTAGTTTCTTATAATGTATTTAGTTGGGTTAGATTATGATAATTGTTAAAATTGGTTGTAATTTTAATTGAAAAACTTATTATTAGTTTGATTAAATCTCTTTTGAAACTGTTTAAATTGATAAGGTTTTACAGGCTTTTACCAAAATTACTAATTTTTTTTGTTTGTTTCTGGTTTTGGTTTGTTTCTGTTATTAACTCACTTTCAGATTTATACAGTAATACTAGCAAAAATAGCATGTAGTGTTTACCTTTAAATGATTTTACATACTCTGTGCAAGTAATATAGTAATAATACTTTAAGAAATGTATGTAACGTATGTATTGTAAAATCACAGACCTAATGAATAAATAATAAAAAAAATAAAAAGTATTCTGTGTTAATCCAGGATATGGTCTATGTGGCACATTTGATATGAATCTGTTCTGCATTTTAATGATTAAGTAAGAAGAAAACTCTTTGCAAACCAGTATGCTAGAGAGAATTAGCAAGCATTTCTCAATCCTCTATATTTTCATTACAGATCCTGGCAGCTGCACCTCAACCAAGCAGAGGCTGCCAAAATGCAGGCGGAGGCAGCCAACGTGCAAGCTGAGGCGCCTGTTCTTTTATTTGGGCAATAAAATAAGAGATGCATTAATTTTATTTTCAAATAAAAATAATAAATTAATTGAGATTTTTTCTATGGAATAGGGTGACAAACGAGCACACAGTCCATCTGATGGTAAGTGGTTGTTGTGATCCATAGGCATCTACATCATCTTCAATAAAGAATCAAAATGCAGATGCGTTGTCACCCGTGAGGACTAAGATGGAATGCCTCTTTCCAGTAAAAGGGTCTCCGGTTCTCTACACTCACCATACGAAACACAGCAGCAGTTAAGTTTCTATTTTACGCTGGTATTCTGTGAGAGCGTGGTCCTTCCCAGTTGAGCTGACCCATTCGTGTTACAACTATACTACTTATACAGCTGTAGCATGGCTCTACCACGTATATATTATGTTTAATGTTTTGTTTCAATTCACATTATTACTATAGATAATTAAGTAAAAACAGTATTTATGAGTCATCTTTGTATGCACTCTGCAACAGCTCGCCAAGTGCGAGTCACTCGTCCTGTAATAAAAACATACAATTTTAGATTATTCTAATATTACAACGACAACATAGTCTAATCCAATATCCTAAACAAAATTATTACCAGTATCTTCTAGGCCATCATCATTTAAGCTATTAACAATTATTTCCGTGGATGTAGTGAAATATAGTTCCATCAATCTGAATTTAATATGCATGTTGTGTAGCACTGCACATGCATTAACTATTAGACCAGCAGTGTATGGCTTATACATTAACTAGTGTTGATGAGACAGACACCTAAAACAGACTAGTATACCAAAGAATCTTTCT
The DNA here is from genome assembly GCA_029286625.1 of Parnassius orleans. NCBI lineage: Eukaryota > Metazoa > Arthropoda > Insecta > Lepidoptera > Papilionidae > Parnassius > Parnassius orleans. The sequence goes on from JAGSMP010000578.1 coordinate 113,330, forward strand.
ATGATGTTTCTGGCTCCCAAGGCATTGATTTTTCATTGGGGTCATCAACCATGGCTCCAGAGGATATCCATCATCATCTAAAAGTTTAAACATAGAAATTGCATTTGACAGTCTTATAGACATTCTCTTCCAGACAACCTTTTATTAACCAAGTACATAAATGTACGGTGATCACCATTGTCACAATTTTACCTCATGGTCAATTTTTTTTATCGTTATTTAATAAACGTTACCTCCAAACTAGGATTTTTTTCTGTATCTTGGGGGCAGTTTACACACATAAATTTCACAAGGACAAACATCCAGACCCGGAACAATTATTTGTAGACCATACAAATACTTGTTCCGTGCGGGATTCTAACTCGCGGCCCTTAGCGCAGCAACTCATTGCTAAGCCACTGCGCCATGGAGCCGTCTGATGAATTTAACTGGCCATTTAGCGTTGATGTTTAAAATTAATAAGTCTGTATCACACACCTAAAATAATTTAAAATATACTTAATTAGGAGTACCTATTTGTGCTAAATAAGTAAATAGATTTATTAATAATTAATGAAGTTCCAGGTGGAACTATAAATCTAATCTAATCATAAAAATTATAATCTAAGCACTTAAGATTAATGAGTATAATTTAATTTGACCTAAACTGCTGAGGGAAATGTTTTCAATAACACTTCTTAATGTCAAAAATAAGGGGAAGATACTTTGTTCATGTTTTCAAGCAAGTAAATAAGTAAAAAACTACATACTGAAGATAAACTTACAGCATGTACATTTAATGAATGACCCTCATGTTGAACCCTTACATTTGCCTCTTCAAGCAACTTTGGAGCTAGGTAGCCTATGGTTCTAATTGCATCTGGGAATTGCTGTTGGGCATATCTAAATTTTTCTTTAGCTGCTCGCCGCTTTTCATGGGTCATAGGGAATGTTATATGTATTCTCAATAATTTTTCATTAACCGCATCGGTTACAGCATGTATTTACTCGGCTAACTGATTTTTGGCTCATGCTGCAACCCCACAGCATCCCAACTGATAGCACCCACTACCATAAACTCGAGTGCCGCCAGTACCTATTTAAAAGGAAATGAAATTAAGAGTTAATACAAACGAAAAAGAGTGTTAGTTTTTTAAAGGTATAGAGACAATTACATGATGACACTCACTTAGACGTGGTAGAGCCATGGTACAGCTATATTACTGGTATAGTTGTAGCACAAATGGGTCGGCTCGGCCGGGGAAGGACCACGCTCTAACATAATACCAGCGTAAAATAGCAGCTTAACGCTTCTGTGTTTCGTATGGTGAGTGTAGAGAACCGGATACCCTTTTTACTGGAAACGAGGCATTCTATCTTAGTCCTCACGGGTGATAACGCATCTGCATTTTGATTCGTAATCGAGGATAGATGTAGATGTCTATGGGCCACAGCAACCACTTACCATCAGGTGGACTGTGTGCTCGTTTGTCACCCTTATCCTATTAAAAAAAATAACTTAGGAATCCACGGAATGTCCGTACGACTGTTGTTTTTGAAGGGATGACCCAAGTTCACCTACAAGCTCGGTAAACATATCTTTCGTAATTCTGTAAAGGTCTAGAAATTGACTATCCTCTAAGTCTAAATCTAAGGGATTTTCACTTTTGCGCCGGTTTCGTGCGATTTGCTGCCGCATAACCATAACACGCCAGTGTTCGAGTACTGACAAATTCCATGCTAAATACTATTCCGCCATAATTCATATTTTTAGATTTCAACAAATCTTAAAACATCAATTCAACAGCTTACGATCATAACGAAAACCATAGATAAATAAATATGTAGCAAGCTAACGAACACTTAGCGGGCTGTCAAAAATGGTCGCTAAGATATTCGCTAACGTAACGATAATCGTAGTTTGCGATAATGTTCGTTACGGTACCGATATTAATCGATAGCTGTGAGAGTAGAGACTACCAAATATCTGACTGTTATCTGTTATAACTAAACGACCAATATCGGTTCTTAAGCAATTGTTATCTATGTCGAGACTGCAGCCACAGGTCCATCTAGTGGGGAATAAGTAGGGTATTACGCTACTACGCTTACCGGTACGAAGCGAGGTTCTTTCTGGTTGTCGTAAGAGGTTTCATTCATATTTACACCCAATTTACTGCTTTGACTTAGAATATGTAGTAAATAGGACAAAATCGTAAGAAGCGACAAGGAAACTGAAACAGGAGATGGACAGCAGTATCATCCTGATAATAACTGCATAAAATAGGAAGATTTAAAAAAACTAAGGCTGACGAACGAGCACACAGTCCACCTAATGGTAATTACTACTAATTCTATAAATTTGTTTTGACAAATATGTATGGTGCTCACGGAGTTGAATAATGTTTTATAAAAAAATTACATAAATAATAAAAAGATAATTGAAATGAATGAAGAAAAGAAATTACAACAATAAAAGGATACTACCATTATTCTATTGGATATCCTGTAAAAATTGTCAATTAGCTCACTTCACCGCATCCAGAGCGATCGCACAAATTAATTTCGCGAGAAACTTTGGGTAAATCGAAGTAGCTATTTTTTTCAGAAATGAGACTAACAGAGTATTTTAAATGTGAAATTAATAAAATATTAAATGTGAAATTAATAAAAAAAGACTTAGAATACCTTATTCTCGTTGAATTTTTTTACATTAATAATTACATTTTGTATGTGAAAAATCTTTTGATCTTCTTTCTATACAATATATTATTTGTTAAATGATTAATAAACACCATCATTAATATAATAATAACCAATTAGTTAATTGGTTATCTTTAAAATGAGTTGACCTGTTTGCCTACGTTATTTAAGATCCAAAATGACCATTCGTTGCAAGAAATATAAAATAAATAAAAATTATTACTGTTCTATTGGGAAGGCGGCACTAACTTCGTTTAGTAAATAAAATAGCAATATAATCGTTTAGTAAATAAATAAAATAGTAGTTTAGTCGCTCCGACAAAAATATAGAAATATTAATATAATATATTAATTTTGGCCTCTCAATACGTTTATGAAAATGTAATGTACGTACACAAAAATAAAAGTACATGCATTCATACATATAATCACGCCTCTTTCTCGTAGGGTAGGCAGAGACCACTTCTTTCTACTTGCCACGATCCTTACATACTTGTTTCCTTCGTCCACTTTCATTATTCCCTTCATACATGCTCTTCGGTTTAGGTACTCTTGACCTGGCCTTTTCAAGACGTCCCTGATTTGGTCGAAAACGTCCTCTTAGGTCTACCTTCCAACACTTTCATTCACACTCGCCTTATACACTTTTTTCGTCAATCGTTCTTCATTCATTCTCTCGACATGGCCAAACCATCTCAGCATATCTTTCTCAATTTTGTCACTACATCTTCTTTCAAACCACAACGTTTCCTTATCTCACTATTTCTTATCCTGTCACTCAATTTAACTCCTATCATACTTCTTAACGCCTCTCATCTCAACTGAATTTATTCTGCTTTCATGTTTCTTCTGCCATACCAAAATAAAAGTAGTTATACAAAATAAGTGATATTCATTATGTAAATACTAGGAACAAACACAAGCTAGTAGTACCAGTTACTGACTCCACCGAGTCAGTAATTCATTCTTGGGCGATGTACGCTTTACAACAAAATCCCAGAAAATATACAAAATTCTCAAAATTCAAAACTTTATTAAACATAGTTTGTAAAAAGGGTTATTATAATATTAAGGAATTTATGGATGATAATAACCCTGGGAATGAGTGTGTTCGCAACCAAGCTATTTCTAATTTGTTTTGTGTGGTTAATTGTGTAACATACATGATTGTAAGCTGTTATTTAAAAAAGTCCCGCTGGGTTTCTTGCTGGTTCTTCCCAGGACAGAGGTTTTTTCGAACCAGTGGTAATTAAACAAAGAGTGACTTTCTGTTTCTGTTTCTGTTTCACTATTTACAGAATAATAAAATTTATTAAAAGTTTATGTTCTAATAACAGTTATAAGACATTAATCTAGCATCTGGAATGATCCTCTCGCCTACATCAGAAGTGGGATAAAGTTCCTCTTTCACCCATATAATCTGCCGATCGTTCTTGAATGGTAGTATGCTGTCGGCGGGACGCCGCGGGCAGATTATTTACCTGCTGCCGGACCGATATTTGATGCGTGAGGAAGTAAATTTGTCTTAAATATTGCTTTGAAAAATATGTTGTAGTAACAAGTGGTTAACTTTTTAATTGGTTGAGAGAAATGCCTGAAAGCCAAGCTTGTTTCATTTGACTAACCTGAGTCTATTTCGGTGTTTCATGACCCTGTAAAATTGTAGAGTTGCTTACTTCATTTTATTTTGTGTTATGACTATGTCAACAGCCATACTGCAGCCGTAGCTCAAAGAGTGGGTAATGGTGCGCGTGGTTTGGTAGAGGTCTAGTTTAGTCGTCGTTGAGATGTAACAGGGATGACTGAACATAGAGATGAGTGCTAGTAAAATAAAATGAAGTGTAGGTAGTATGATTTTTGCGTAACGAACGATTAAAAGGTTATGGCTCTTGGAAATTTTATTTTGTGATGTAAAGTTTCCTTTGAATTGATCTAGTTGAAGTAGAATTAAGTATTGAAGAAGTTGCCGGAGGTATTTTCAAGCGTTCATACTCTTAGTCACTGTTACTACTATTTAGTCGCATTGCACGAATTGGTGCGTAATTGTAACTACGATATGCTTGTGAGTCATTCAGGAGCGATGAACATCTGATGGTGTGGTGGAAGGCCTTTGTCTCGTAGAGACTACTGTTGGTCGACTTGGAACGACCTGATAGTCGTTGTCTCTACAGTAGATCGTATCGCAAGAAGTGATGAAGACTTAGTAACAGTTTGTTGCTAGTCAATGCGTCATAATGATCACTGTGTGTAATCAAATAGATAACTTAATAATTTATCTGTGTCTTGACACTATACATCATGAATTTTCGGGAAAACTTGGAGGAAGAGTGACCAAAAGTGTTATTACTCCGTAATTATTATTATACAAAGTATGTTTTGTTAGTACCCTTAACCGACGAGTATGTGTAGGTACATAATATGGACGTAAAGGAGGCGTTTTATCACGAGTATTGGTAATGCCGCATATGTCAATGGAGTAAAAATCCTACGCAACTTTTTCATTTTAATCCAGACCATCCAGCCTCGGATATGGAGGATGGTATAATGTATTAAAAATTATTGCTCAAAATAAACGCTTAGATAGAAAATGATTTGATTTGTTAATAGCATTTACAATCGCTTTAAAAGATCATGCAGCTAATTGTCTTACCGAGCGTAAGTTTATTAAAATGGCATATCCCTTAGGAAAGAAACCCGAGTTAAAGAAACTGCGTCTGAAACTGGTCTTCACTTACGATCCCTCATTGAGTAAATCCCTAAAACATTCGCGCCTGATATTATTACTGGATTGGTTATTTCAGTTTTATGTTCATTGCGAAATATGATTTACATGGGGTACATTTTAAAGTTCGAAATGTTTAGCGATGTACCGGGGCAATGTTTAACTTTAGAATGCTATGAATTGAGAGAATGAGTGGCCTTTTTATGTTCTAATGTGTTGATGAGTGTAGCAGTTTTGCTCTGAATGTTGTGGTCGACAGAATTGGTGTTTCATGTTGAGGTTGGCTTTGGGTGAAGCTGGTCGAAGGGACAATGTCGCACCGAGCCATGCCGTGCGCGGCTGGTTGTAAGGACACATTCATCCAGTCAAGGCTTATGAATTGTGCAGTTACACTGGTCGAAGGGACGCACCTTCCGGTCCAGTCAGGTTGGTTGAACAGAGTACAACAGTATCGTCCGCCCCAGACCCGAGCGGTTGGTCGTAGGATATACTAGTTTACAGCTGTATATGGTGGCTTGAGAGAAAGGTGCCGTCCGGTCCATGCGTGGTCGAAGGGACGCACGTTTTCGAGTATTGTATGATCGAGGATGTTAGTATATTTATAAGAGGGTATGTGTTGTTAAAGTGTAAATTTTCTATCGATGCTAATAGTGCCATGCAAGCTGTATAAAGAGCTGTATTCCTGTGTGCTTAGTGGAAAGAGCCAGTTGTCGGTCCATGTTGTCATATGAGATGATGGCTGGTCAAAAGGACGCCTTAGCTAGTGTTAGTTTGCACGTGGTCAAACGTAATCGCCTTGCGAATGTGTGTGTGAATGTCAAAATATAGGGACAGTAAACCTATTCATGTTAGGATAGACGAGCGGAAGTAGTTGTGATCAATAGTGTTTGTTACGGGAATTCATAAACATACACGCCCGAGGACGGTCGTAAGTCAGGATTGGCCGTGTAGGCGCGTCTATAAAATACTGGCCAGATCCAGAGAAGGTTTTACTCTAGCGAAGCGTCGTGTCTGTGGTAATGTGGCAACCGTTGTTGTTATAGAGGATTTTTGAAATTAACGTCATAGGAAAAGCGTACCAGATATTTGCGACGAATTGCTAACGATCTGTTCATTATATCTTCTTGTACTTTATGTTGTAACGCATGCATATTTGCGCCATCCATCATGAGTGCATCTGGGATGATCCTCTTTCGCCTACAGATATATAAATCATAGACATATAATATATAGAAATTAATTTTAAAAAGTTTTTTTTAGGGCGATGTCTGTGAGGGCCAATATGACCGCCCGCAGGTTTGCTCGTTGCTCGGGGGCCGTCAAAATAACTGTTTTCAGAGCATTTTGTATGTCCCCGTACACGGCCAGCCTGTGGGTGTCATATACCCAGAAGCAGTACAACGCAATCCGTGTGCAATATAATAATGCGTTCAGGGTGCTGTTGGGGCTGCCCGGGAACTGCAGCGCGTCAGGGATGTTCGCCGACGCCCGTGTCGACTGTTTCTACACGACGATGCGAAAGCGATGCACATCTCTGGGGCGCAAGCTGCTCCGGACCACCTCCAACACCATCTTGAGCGTATTTGCGAACAGGTTTGATTGTCAGTACATTAATCACTGTTATATGATTAATGTAAGGACAAACAAACAAATGACTCAGAGGCAGGCATATTATTGATTTTTATATTTAATGATGTTAATTTGGTTTTAATGGTTTTAATCTGGTTTTTAATAATTTTAATTTAATATAATTCAATTTTATTTTAACTTAATTCATGTGTAATTCAAAATTTAAATTTCATTTCAAGTGTAATACTGTAACTATGATCTGATGGATTGAAATAAATGATGATGATTATTATTATTAACCTTGGAAAAATATATTTTTGTTTAACAACTGCCAATTGGTATTTTCAGCAACTCAAATTTTCAACAAGAAATGATATCGAATATTGATTAATTTTTAAATAAACATTTTACATATGATTTCTTATAGGATATCCCATTTGGTTAAATATGAGTGATTACAAAGTTGCGAGCTTATATCTTCTTCTCCTTCTGTCATCTGTAGCCTCGTTTTTTCGAGCTATCACATTCACAGATGTTGAATTAATCCTTTTCGCAGGATCACACTTACCGGTGCTAATGTTATGTATTCAATTTATTAACGATGAATTGTATTGTCTTTCAAATGTCTTTTGTGATGTATGGATAAGAAGTCAGTCTGAAAAAAATATTTGAGCGAATGTAATTATTTTTCGTAGACCATCCCTTCAAGTCTTCCTCTGGCTTTAATTCATATTTTTTTATGTTCGGATCTCCAGGAAAACTGCAAAAATGGTTTATATAAATAAAATATATCTTATCTTAAAAAAGTACCAATAATTGTAATTGTGCCTACAAAATATGCAGTATAACTCAAACACTGCCTCACATCTGGGTATCTATTGTGGATGGGAGAGTTCTACAAGCAAGTAGACGGTGTGGCGATGGGCTCACCTGTATCTACCGTAGTCGCCGACATATTCATGGAGGACTTTGAGGAGAAAGCCCTTCTTACTGCTCCTGTAAATCCAAGATTCTACAAGCGTTACGTAAACGATACTTTCACAATTTTACCATCTGACAAAGTAACTGCATTTTCAGACCACCTTAATTCCATAAACTCTAAAATACAATTCACAATGGAGTTAGAGGCAAACAATTCTTTAGCTTTCCTAGATGTTTTAGTCATCCGAAATCCTGATAACACTATTGGTCACACTTTGTATAGGAAAAAGACCCATACCAACCGATATTTAAATGGTGAATCTCAACATCCTCCATCACAGTTAACTACCGTAAGAAAATCTTTGCTTCAGAGAGCACGAGGGATCTGTGACAGAAAACATCTGGCCGCCGAGCTTCAGCTCATAGAGCAAGTATTGCAAGACAACAAGCTTCGGGTCCCGCGCCTACGTCACAGTCACCGAGTGAAGCCGGCCACAGTCGAGCGTGTGCCTGCTGTACTACCATATGTCAGAGGAGTCACAAACAAGGTTGGCTACATCTTGAAGTGAGCTTCCATTAAAACATACTACAAGCCGCTGAAGAATATTAGTAAATTTTTACCATCCGTCAAGTGTCACATCCTTCTACAAGATGCAGGAGTGTACAAGCTGAATTGTGATTATGGTCTCTCTTACATAGAACAAACAAAAAGATCTATAAAAACCAGTGTAAAAGAACATATAGCTGACGTGAAGCACCGACGTTCCGGGAAGTCTGCAAGTTTGTGAACATGTTCAAGATCGTCTCCGCCATTACACTATTTATTTATTTATTTTATACTTTATTGCACCAAATATTTGTACAAAAGGCGAGCTTAATGCTATATGGCTTTCTCTACCAGCTAACGTTGGGTTGAGTTTGGGCAGATTTTAGATTTAATAGACCACAAATCCTCGCTAAATAACATCGATTCCTACCAAAGATGATATCGCGAGGCTATTGAAATTTAAAAAAAAACATCCTACTTTCAATAGAGAAGATGGATGGGTGCTGCCATCTGTTTGGGATCCTATAATTAATAAAATTAAATCCAAAGCCAAGCATACCACTGCAAGACTTCAAGATACTGTAAGCTCATTCTGCGTAGATGGACCAAAATTAATATTCAACAACTGAAGATAGCCGGACTAACTATGACATCAGGACGTCAAACATCTCAGTCCCCGTGACCATGAGTGCTGTAAAGCACCCGAAACGAATTGAAAAAAAAAAATAAATTAAACGCGATAGAATCCGTAAAAATAGTTTCATTTATTCTAAAACTTTATTGAAAATTTTCAACGATATGTACCGATAGAGGGAAAAATTACAATTTAATAAAAAAGGTTATAACAATTTATTTGTAGGTCATGAAATTACTATTTTTCACCGTATTTGACCGCATCTATTTAGCTTGTCATTATAACAAGTACAATTTTAAAAGCGACAATATTTCCGCTTTACCGGTATCAGTAAATTTTGTTACATCCTAGTACTGTTGTTTTTTACATATCAATATTTCTTTAGTTTTGTTTCTAATATTCACAAAATATAAATAGTTTCGATTTACTATTGAAAGGATATACCAATTTTATTCAAATTCCACAACCGGCTGTTTTTCCGACACGTATTTATCGCAAGATTCGGCATTTTGAAATAAATTGCACCCAGCAACGCTTGACACAAAAATTGGGCAACGACTGTGACGTCAAAAGAGATGTGTTGACATTTATACATACATATTAGTGGCAACACGGGCAACGCCCACTCCCCCGTTCTATTATGTATGTATTATAGTATTCTATAACTAAAACTAACTACTCTGGTTCTACTGCGAATATCCTTTTTACGAAAACTATCACACAGACAAACTCCAAACTAGCTGTCCCATTGTAAACATTGCACCAACAAGTCCAATATAAATAAAATGAGAACATCGTCAATGTAGTCGAAGTAAATTAAATACGCATTATTAAGGATAACTCAAAAACTACTTGTCAGATCTTGATCAAATTTGTATGGGACTACAAGAAAAATAATTAAAAAGACATGTGTGCAGTTCACATGCGGTAGAAGTAAAACCTTCAAATGAAATGAAATTTAAAAAAATATTTCACGGCAAATAATTTATTTAATATTATCATTTTCAACCACCATCATCATCATCATCATCATCATCATTACAGCCCTTCACAAGTCCACTGCTGAACATAGGCCTCCCCAAGGAATGCCACAAAGCACGGTCCTGAGCCACCCGCATCCATCGACTTCCTGCATGTCTTACCAGGTCGTCACTCCATCTAGTGGGGGACGCCCCACACTTCGTCCGCCGGCATGAGGCCGCCACTGAGAACCTTTTTCCCCATCGGTTGTCGGTTCTTCGAGCTATATGGCCGGCCCATTGCCACTTCAGCTACTAATCTGTTGGGCTATGTCGGTCACTCTGGTTCTACTGCGGATATCCTCATTTCTAAGTTTATCACGCAGTGAGACCCCGAGCATAGCCCTCTCCATAGCTCGCTGAGCGACCTTGAGCTTCCTCATCCGGCCAGCAGTGAAGGACCACGTCTCAGTTCCGTAGGTCATCACTGGCAACACGCACTGGTTGTACAGCCTCGTTTTCAAGTTTTGAGGTATACCTGACGAGAAGATGCCGTAATTTCCCGAACGCTGCCCAGCCGAGTTGAATCCGTCGATTGACCTCTCGGTCGAAGTTGGACTTACCTAGTCGGACTATTTGTCCCAGGTAAACATATTCGTCAACAACTTCGAGCTTAGTGCTCCCAACAACTACCGGCATAGGTGTGACATGGACATTAAACATGATCTTTGTTTTGTCCATGTTCATCTTAAGACCTATCCGTTGGGAGGCACTATTGAGGTCATTGAGCATAGTGCTTAGGTCCTCCAGCGATTCTGCCATAAGGACTATATCATCGGCAAATCGAAGGTGAGTGATGTACTCGCCATTGATGTTAATGCCGTATCCTTTCCAGTCCAGAAGCTTGAAAACGTCTTCCAATGCAGCGGTGAAGAGTTTCGGGATAACGTCACCCTGTCTTACACTCTCTGCAGTTGGATAGGTTTTGTACTCTGGTTCTGTACTCGGATAGCCATCGTGGCCCTACTGTACAAGCACTTCAGCACTTCGATATACCGACAGTCAACTTGGCACCGCTGAAGGGACTGCAGCACCGCCAAATTTCGACGGAATCAAAGGCTTTCTCATAGTCCACATACGCCAGACATAGTGGCAAATTGTACTCGGACTTCGTACAATTTGCCGAAGGGTATGTATGTGGTCTATGGTGCAAGCTTTTCGGAAACCGGCTTGTTCGGGAGGCTGGAAGTCGTCGAGTCTGCGTGCGAGACGATTCGTAATGACTCGAAAACAGCACGTAGACGCGGCTCAGAAGGAAATCGGTCTGTAGTTCTTCAAGAGAGCGTTGTCGCCTTTCTTGAAGAACAAGACCACCGCACTTCTGCTCCACGCCTCGGTGTAGTGCCACCATGTAGGACGGAATTAAAGAGCTTCTGAAGGACTTCGGTACCGGTTTTCCACCCGCTTTGAAGCTCCGCTGTAATTCCATCTCGCCTGGGGCCTTGCTGTTTAAGGTGCTGGAGAGCCATTCTAATCTCGCTCAGACTGACGTCCGGGATATCATCGGAATAGTGTCGGATAAGACTGCCTTGGATCGTTACCACACTTGCGTGTGGCTCCAACGATGATGTGTACAGCTGCCCATAGAACCTCTCAATCTCACTCAAAATCTCAGGTGTCCGGAAACGACGCTGCCACACTCGGTCTTCAGTCGACAGTTGGCTCTTCTGGCAGACAGATCTCTGGCAAAGACTTTGGAGCCCTGGTTCGCTCGATCGCTTCTTCAATACGAGCTGTATTGAAGTTTGCAAGTCCCGCCGCATGCATTTGGAGATCTGTCTGTTCAGTTGCCTGTATGCTATCAAATCTACTGAAGATTGCAGCTTCATTTCCGTCTAACAGCCATGAGATTAAGAGTGTGATCGGAGAGTTTTTGTGTTCTTCTGCGGCGGGTCTTGCAAAACTTAGCTCCGACCGCATGGACAGTTTCCACGAGCTTGTCATTCATATCGTCCACTGCATTGCAATCTTCTAGGCACTGAAAACGGTTTTGTAACTCGAGCTGAAAGGTTTCGGGACTTTGGATTAGAGCACGAGGGGGACGGAGCGTTGACTTCATTAGACGACACCTCTCCAACTTAACGTTTAGGTTCAGTGTGCCTCTAACCATTCGGTGATCGCTACCAGTTTTCACCCTCGCGATCACTGAGACATCACTGAACAGTTGGCGTCTAGTCGTCATAATGAAGTCAATCTCATTTTTTGTCAAACCGTCGGGGCTCGACCAGGTCCACTTCCTGTGGGGCCGCTTCTGGAAGAAAGAGTTCATCATAAAGAGTCCTCTTCTCCATGAAGTCGGCCAGCTGCTATTATTGGTTCCGTTGCCTAATCCGAATTTCCCTACTTTCAGCTCACCGTTCTCTCTTGTGCCTAGCTTTGCGTTGAAGTCTCCCATTAACACCGTATAGTGGGTTTTAGAGGAATGCATGGCTCTAGAGATATCCTCATACATTTCCTCCACCTCCTCATCGGGGTGTGCCGAAGTTGGTGCGTAAACCTGTATGACCTTCAGCGAATACCGTTTGGTGATTCTGAGTATAAGGTACGCAACCTCGTCGACACCTCCCAATCTTTACGTTGTTAACGAGAGACTTGTGGACGATAAATCCGACACCTCCTTGGGACAGATGGTCGCCCTCCCGGTGATAGAACAAGTTGCCGGATTCGAGGATTACCGTGTCCTCCCCCTCTCTTCGGACCTCGGATAATCCTATAATATTCCAGCGCAACTTGTCTATCTCTTCTTCAACTCAGGATCTTCTCGTCAGTCCTCAGAGTGCGTGCGTTATAAGTTGCCAGGTCGAGTCGTCGTAGGTGGCAACCGAACCTCCACCGGAGATTCTTAGCACCCCTGCCCGCCGTTACCATGGTCGCCACCGTAGCCAGGAATAGCGGGGCCGCCGGGAACTGGGGCCGTTTCTTCGTAACTTTCTTCATTGGGGATATTGCCGTAGTTGCCACGCTTGGCGAGCGGGTTGGCAACCGCAGTTTTTATTATTGCTGTTATCAGAAGATGCTGCTGCCCATCTTCTGCCTCAGTTTCCCTCTGTCGCCTCTTACGACACCCACGGGAAGATATGGGGTAGTGGGTATTCTAACCCGCCACTACACGGCAAGTGCCACCAGTGCAGCATAAAATATAAAATAAAAGTTTATATTTATAGCTAATGAATGTTTCTACAGTTCGTTAGCGAACATTCCTACGTTTTGTCGCATGAAATTGTATCTAACAATCATATTGAACATATAAATAATATAAAAAGCACATTGTCAGAAAGATAAATGATTGTTGAACTTATATTTTTTATATTGATTAATTGTTATTTTTCATGTAGGAAGCCATGGAATATAAGTGGCAGTTTAATTTTGTTTTGTTTAGTCATAATTATTTTTTCTGTTGATGAAAAATTTCGACGGCAACTTAGACGCCTTCAGATTTTCTTTGTATTTTCTTTCCTGACAGGGGGATGCGACTGCACCCCCTTGCACTCTGCTGCCGGCGCCCATGCTCCTTTCTAAAAATATCCGTGACTTGTGTCATTTTGAAGATTATTATTATACGTGTTTTCGTCATTTGGTCTCCCTTTTTATTAAAGGGGTAAAACAATGGATACACACAACGGACAATGATGATGATGATGAATAAAGGAATTTACGTGTGGGAAGACACATGTTGAATAAGACAGATTTATATACAAGTGTAAAAGTGGATTCGAGCATTTGAAATATGTTAAAGATAGTTAAAAGTTTTTATTAAGGTCATAAATAATTATTAAACTAGCTTTTAACTGCGACTGCGATTTCATCCGCGTGGAACTATACAAAATACCTGCAGATTTATAAAAGTGGTCAAAAGTCTATGTCAGGTTAGTTCAATATTAAAATCCACTTTAAACTCAGACTTATAATGGAAAATATTAAAAAAAAACATTAAAGATTCAACGTAAAAAAAGTTCCATTTTTAACACTCATAGTTTTGTTTTAAAATTTATGGTTAATGGAACTTACCTTAAGTGAACTTCAACCAAAATTATACAGTTGCTGCATCCGTAGAGATTTAATAAACTATGTAGTCACTTCTTGGTACAGCATCATCACACGATTTTAGATATTATTTTACAAAAAATGAAAAAATAAATAATAAAAGATTTTCCATTGACTTTGTAAGCCACTGTCAGCCTAGCGGCCCGGCCGGGCGTTTCCATCTTCTTTGAGTAAAACCGAATTTGTCACTCTGCAATTAATTATATGGGGTTTTAATTTAGGGGGTTGGGTTCTTAAATCTCACGGATGCAGCAACTCGTATAATTTTGGTTGAAGTTCACTTAAGGTAAGTTCCATTAACCATAAATCATAATTCGTTGCTGCATCAGGAAGATTAATAAACTATGTAGATGTTTAGTGCTTAATTACAGAGTGACAAATAAAAATAAAAACTATGGAAAAGGATCAGTATATTTAATTCAACAATGCAACAAGAATCACATATCTTGTGGAAAACTAATTACATTTTTAAATATAATTGCACTTAGGACTAAATCATTCATCCCTATTAAATACTGCATCGGCGAAAGCTCTCTTGTTGGTTATCTTTTAACGGTAAGTTATAGAACTTAGCGAAGCAAAGAAGAAGTCGGACCAGCCAGCTGTACGTTTTATGACATCTATGGAGACACCGGCGCGCTTCGCTGCCGATGTCGATGCATGCCGCGTACTGTGTGAAGAATAATCGCTAACATCAATGCCGCTATCCTTAAGAATTTGTTTAATCCAGCGGCTTAAGGATTGGGAACTGGCATTTCTGGTAGGTTTTTAATAGTCAAGATCAACCTATCTGAACCTGATTCATTTTGGGTCTCTCGTTCTAGTCATATAATCAGAAAGAGCTTTCACTGGGCAAATTTCTGGTTCTTTGTAACATGGAATTATTAATTCGGATTCGTCCTATTGGGCGCAGACGTTTTAACAAGTTCATCTATAATAATGTGAACACTATTTTTATTGAATGATATATTATTAATTTTGATTAGTGTCAACGTCTGAACACGTTGTCCAGTTGACAACGCGAGCAGAGTTACGAGTTTCTTAGTAATAATTTCTAGAGATAGTGACTCGTTAGGGCTTTTCTTAGAAAGGTAGGATAAAACTAGATTTGGATCCCATGAATTTTGCAATTTGGGTAAATTAGGTCTTGTTCTGAAAACACCTTTAAAAATCTTCTGACAATATCATTCACGCAAGTTTTGTGCCTAATATATAGTGACAGCCGATCGAAAAAATTTAACGTGTTATATTTAGCACCACTTTTAAAATATTTTTTGTGAAATCTTTAAACTTAATTTTTATGTTTCAGTACATATACTGAAACATTAAAATTAATTTATTGTCTACAAAAGGAAACCATAATTTGTACACCGTATTATATTGCTGCATTGTGTTATTGGATAACGACTGAATCATTATGTCAATAGTATCATTATCTAATGACTGTCTGGCAAACGCTTCCCAGATAACGTTACGCACACCCGGGTAAGGCTGGGCCACAAAGGATGAACAGTCCTGGAAGGAGAGAATAAGATGTTTTTATCAGGACCAAAATATAATAGCTTAGAAGTGGTCAAAGACATATATAGCGGGAACCAAGGTTGGCTTGGCCAATAGGTGCTAATATGCTGTGGCCTATCATTAATAATTTTCTAATGCTCTTCAGTATCATTGAAAATGGGGAAAGGCGTAGAAAAGTAATTATCCCATTTCAAGGTATATGCGTCAATGTTAAAGGCATCTGGATCTCGTTTCCACGATACGAATTTTAAGCACTTTTTATTAATTCTAGAGGCAAATAGATCTATTTCTGGCTGACCAAGCTCCATCACTATTTCTCGGAAATACGAATTGTGCAATTCCCACTCCGTATCAATATTCGAATACCTAGAGGCTTTATCAGCTTCAATATTGTCCCGTGATTTTATATATGACGCAAATATGACTTTCTTCGTTCGCACCCACTGCCATATCTCTCGAGTTACATCGTTTAAGTGTGGATACTGTATTCCACCCATCCTGTTAATGTAAGATATGGCAGTGGTGTTATCAATTTAACAAAACATCAGATTTGGTAATGTTTTTACAGCAAGCTTTAGTCCCATGAAGGCTGCTATAAGTTCCAAATAGTTAATATGATTTTCCTTTTCTTTCTGTGACCAATACCCGTTTACAGTTTCTCCGTTGCAGAATATTCCCCACCCTGTAAGTGAGGCATCGGAGAAAATTTCTAGTTAAAATGACCTGTTCTAATAGGATTGTTTGCATAATTTATTTTGTTTCCCACCATAAAAATCTTTTAACAAGGTGTTGATTTTCATTTTGCTTCATAATCTGTCTTTTAAAGAGCAAGATATTTTTCCCTCTCAAAGCGCTTAGTATACATCCAGCTATAAGCTACGGCTGGACATGCAGCTGTTATGGTACCTATAAATTGAGCAAAATCTCTTATCTTAACTTCCGATTTATAAGACATATTCTTAATCATTTCATAAATTTTACAACGCTTTTCAGAAGTTATTCTAAGGTCATATGATGTGAATTCAATAAAAACCCAAGAAAGTTACATATCTTACTAGGTATAAGAACACTTTTATCATAATTTATCACAAAACCTAATTGCTCTAGAAAATGAATAACTTCTGTTATTGAATTTAAACACGAGTTATAGTCGTCTGCCGTGATCCAGAGGTCATCTAAATACGCTACTAATTTATGGCCTTTACGGCGTAAGACTGTCAAAACCGACCTCATCAATTTCGTAAAAATGAACGGAGCTGTACACAAACCGAACGGGAGACAAGTAAATTCATACAAATTATTATTAAAACGAAATCGTAAGTACTTTCTGGAGGATTTATGGACTGGAATCAAAAAATAAGCTTCTTTAAAATCCATTGTTGCCATAAATGAATCTTTAGATAATAATTTAGAAGCTGTGCGTATGTCTTCCATTTTAAAATGATTTTGCACTATAAATTTATTAAGGGACTTCAAATTAAGAATAAATCTATATGACCCGTTACTTTTAGGAATATGAAATATCGGAGATATAAATTGATCATCACAATCATTACATGGCACAATTGATCCTAAGCGTTTAAATTGCTTGATAAATTTCAACATTTCGGTCACAGAACCAGTAGGATTACCAGGCTCTACGAGTTGGGTAGGGGTTCAGTGAATATTAACGAATAGCCCTTTACTATGTTCAATATTTGGGGATCCTTTGTTACGTCTAACCAATTGTGTAAAAGTATAGATACGACCATCGTGGGGTGTACATTTGCGGCGGCTGCGATGGTTCTGCTGCCGGTTGGTCGGCGTGTGGTGGTGGTGGTGGGCGCCGTACTGCTGGCGGTTGCCTGCGTGCGGCAGGCTGCTGAAGCGGAGGGTAGTACCGAGCCTGCGCCTGGGCTGCGCGCGATCCCTGCCCGCTCGGTCGGCGGGGGCGCAAGTTTCCCTGTACACCTGTGATCATGGGTTTCTAGGAGTAGACAATTGTGATTTTTTGATCTGCAGGCTAGATTTTTCTATTGACTTGGTAGTTTTGATATTTTGGCTTAAATTGTCACCAAAGAGAATTTTTTCCCGTTTGATGCCTTGAATTATATAAAGCTTTTGTCTAACATTGGGATAATTAATCGTCTACGATTCATTGTCTCCTCGTGGTGAAGGTCTAGTAGAATTTGATTTATTTCGGATATTTGTTTAAATATTTCGTATTTGCTCATTTCTTTACTTATCAACTCTGATGTTAAATGTGTTAAACCTACAATACCGCAACCTAGTTGGTTTTGCATCTTTTCTAAACGCCTGTCACGATTTTTTGTTGATTCATTAATTACTGACACCACCTCGGCGTTCAATCTTGGCGCTTTAGCAAGTTAAAATTTTCAGGGATCAGTGTTTTAGTAAGAAGTTTTACTTTCTGTTCTTTCGTCAACCCTTCTATTACGATTCAGAGACTTCCGTATGGATCTTCTGCCCAAAAATTTCTTCAGACTTTTTTGCTTCCCTAAGAGCTGCCAAGATTTCTGGGGGGAGCATACTTTCCTCATCTTGTGATGGTAAATGAACACTGGCCCCTTCTGAAGACTTTTCGGGAATAATAGTTTCAGCTTCAAGCGAGAGGGGTGCCGGCGTGGGCATTTCAATCACCGACTTTGGCCAGCGGCGCTCAGATGTGGCTTCTTCCTCACTGACATCCCTGCCACCGCCGTAATCGTACGCGTCGAACTCAATTTCTTCAAACTCGTCGCAAGAGTTATATTCGGGATCTAATAAAACAAGGTTGAATCAGCTTAATATTTACTTTCTGGATAACATCACGTGTCACCACATTAAGAAAGTAAGTTTTATATTTCCGGGCGACATCACGTGCCACCACTGAGGAAATAATAGTATAAATACTTCAGACAATAACAATAGAACCATCCCGATTATAGCTCCTCACTTTCTGGATAACATCACGTGTCACCACATTAAGAAAGTAAGTTTAATATTTTCGGGTGACATCACGTGCCACCACTGAGGAAATAATAGTATAAATACTTCATACAATAACAATAGAACCATCCCGATTATTAGCTCCTCACTTTCTGGGTAACATCACGTGTAACCACATTAAGAAAGTAAGTAAATTATTTCCGGATGACATCACGTGCCACCACTGAGGAAATAAAGTGACTTGAAATTTAATAATTAATATGTGGGTACTTAAATTAAAATCCCCGTGCTTTATTAATGTACAATTTTCTTGGCAAACTGAATATTTAAAGATTATCTTTATATCACTTGTTACAGCAACTATAAATAAGGATAATAACGTTAATTATCATTTAAAAAAGGTTTCAAAATTAACCTCTATTATGGGAATCCTCAGGCGGTTTCGTCGAGACTTTAACTCCTTTTCTAAACGTCTTATTTTGTTTCTAATTTCATCATCAGTCTTCTCAATTGTTCTTTCCCATTTTAACAAAAATTAAACCAAAAAAAAAAAATTACTTCTTGGCAGGCGCGGATGATGCAACACACAGAAAACGAATGATGGAAATACCTGCCGGGCCGCTAGGCTGACAGTGGCTTACAAAGTCAATGGACAATCTTTTTATTTATTTTTTTTAAAATAATATCTAAAATCGTGTGATGATGCAGTACCACAGAAGGCGGACTACATAGTTTATTAAATCTCTAGGATGCAGCAACGAAGTATAATGGTGGAATACTACTTAAAGTACAAGAACCTTTTAAAGATAACCATAAAAACCATTAATTTCATCATCATACAGTCTTCCTACCATGCAAGACACTATCTTGTTCATCTTCTTCATCAGTCCGTGGGTGTCCACTACTGGACATGGGTTTTCCGTTGGGGAAAATTGCTTTCATCGTCACGCTTGGCAGTCAGATCAACGATCGCATTTCCAGTATCAGACGTCTGGTGCCTTTACGATGCTCTCATTGTCGGTCTGAGTGTTTTAAGCCAAGCATAAAAACTATAAGGTTATACCGCTGTATCGGAAGCCATAAGGTTTTTTGGCATGGCACATGGCGCGAAATGGGCTAGTAGACTTTCCTACGCCACCACCACATAACAACGTACTAATAATATCCATTCATTCATCCATTACAGCCTATTAAAGTCCACGGCTGAACATACCTCTCCATAGATTGCCTCATAAAGGAGGATATTCGCCATACTATCAATGTACCTATTTAAAATATATTTATAATTAATCAACGAGTGATAAGCAATCATCATCATCATCATCATCATTACAGATATATTGACAGCCTTTCAAAAGTCTACTGCTGAACATATGCCTCCCCAAGGCATGCCAAGTGTTCTGCAATAAATATACTAAATAATTCAAGAGAGAGAATAAACGGTCTCTTTGTCTCCAACATTATAATCAATTACAGCGACCCGCGATTGTCAAACAATTTTCAAACATAGGAATGAGTAAAATTTTCTCATAACGTTGCACAATTGTTTTGCGTCCCTTCCACAATTGTTGTCGACAACAGATATAAAAGTTAGTAGTAATAGCTGTTTGTTGTTTTATTTAATAAAACTGTAGTTGGAATTATTGAAGTTTGAAATAAGTTCTTTTATTAAAGACAACGTGGTCCTTAGCTGCTGGCCGTATGGGGAATCTCAAGGTCGCTCACCGAGCTATGGAGAGGGCTATGCTATTTCTCTGCGTGATAAACTTTAAAGGTTCTCGAGTGGCGGCCTTGTACCGGCGGAGAAGTGTAGAGCGTCTCCCCACTAGATGGAGTGACGACCTGGTAAGACATGCAGGAAGTCGATGGTTACAGGTGGCTCAGTATCATGCTTTGTGGCAATCCTTGGGGGAGGCCTATGTTCAGCAGTGGACTTGTGAAGGGCTGTAATGATGATGATAAAAGACATGTAACACGTTAAAAACTTCTCATATGAAACTTTAAATTTTAAAATGTACCCTTTGTATTTATTTTTAAAAATTAATTAGGGTGTTACTTTTGCGGAATTTATCATTATTTCCAACATTCCATTCCAGGTCCAACATTCAACGCATATATTTTATGTATTTTCAGCGATTTCACGGAAACGGCTGTACCGATTTGAAAGATTCTTTTCTTTTAATAAATAGGTTATACTTCACGGATAAAAAATAGGTGCTAAGATTTTGAAGTAACTATTGAGATGACATTCTAAATGTTACCTTAAACTTATGACCACTGAAAGGGTAAAATTAGAACTTTTAATAAAATTATTAACCAACTTTAGTAAAATGAAATAATTTTCACGTAATAGCTTTTAGAATAAAACCCTTAGGGTTTAATTTTCTTTACACTTTGTCTTAGCACCGACTTCAGTTACAATATGGAAATATAATATTCTTTTAATTTTGAAGTTTGTATTTACTTTTTATTAAAAGTTTAATGAAACATCATAAATAAAAGCTTTTTAAAAACTTTAAATTCCTCTGCTGAATGTATGCTTCCATAAATAGGTGGATATTTTCCATAGTTGCCACGCTGGGTAGGCTATTTGGCAACTGCACTTGCTTATTATTTTGAACTCTTATCAGGAAAATTCTGCCACCAATCTGCTGTTTCAGTTTGTCTCTTACGACACAGCCAAAAATAAATTTTAAATTAATTATAGTATGTACTTACATACAAACATACATTCATAGCGTTACGCCCGTAATCCCCAAAGGGGTAGTGTCCAAAAAGCAGCGAGCTACTCGGACCACGTTTAGCCAAAAAATATGGGTTTAGATGGAAAACTTTGAAAGAAGCAAAAGGTTAGCCCATCGCCTACACAATCATAAACCCAATATTCATTCCTCACCTTTAACTTCACCTTTTGCGACACGTTCGGCAATGTAACATAGTTACATTGCCATTGTACACTCAATACCATTGCTATAATGCTGGAAAAACTTTGGGCCCTTTTCACGCGAAGATTTTTACAAACGTATGCAGTTGTCACCGCACAAGAAATATACACAAGTGATTCAGAGCCGTAGCGTGTATTGATGTCGCTCAGAGCCAGAGCAATTGTATTATGTAGCTGAGCTGAGCTGAATGAACATTTTAAAACATTACGGTACGGAAATCGGTAAGGGTCGTAGACGAAAGTAAAATTTTGACGATTTTATAATATTAATATACTTATGAAAATGAGTTAAGGTCGTAGACGTCATTAAGTTCTATAATGTATGTATATTATTTGAAAACGAATAAAACAATATAATATAATAAAACAATATAGTGTTAACACAATGAAATAGTTTATTATAAATAAATATGCACTTATAACAAAATATATGTATTCAATTAATATTTATACAGAGCTCTCAATATTACAGTTTTTGTATTCACGACACTTAATTACACTTTGACTAATTCGACGCGTGTTCTCAAAACAGAATGCCTAAGAATCATGATGCACCCTATTTTATAACATTTCCATTTCCACTTCTCTTCCGTTGTGCACGAAGAAGGGCGGACGATGTTGCCAGTTATAAAGTTGCCAACAATAGTGCTCGTTATATATTTTATGGAAAGTTTTCAGAAAGAGCTATTTTCGCTGCCATCATTTTAAAAGTTAACGTGACTTAGGGTAAGGTGAACTGACTTCGTTCTCATAATGCCTTCGACTGACTCTGTCACCTGCAAACATTAGCCCCCTTGCCCTTACCCCTGTCTCCCTCCCATCCTCTATCCCCTTCCCCCAAATTTTACAGAAATAATGTTAATCCAAAGAAATAAACGACAGCATACAATATTGTTTCTGCTTACATTATTATATAAATTGTCTGTTAAGCCCCGCACTAGGCCAAGCCTGTCCTGCGGTGGTCTAATTAATAATTTACCTAAAGAGAAGCCGGCATTTACACATAAATCATTATATAATTCTAATACATAAAATTCGTTCTGTCATAAAACTCAGAAACGTAACCAAAATACCCTTATTTATTACCATGGTTCCGCTCACAGGGATGCTATAACAATAAAATGAAACAAAACAACCAAAGCTAAGAATTATTAAAAGGAGAACTCTGAGGCCTTACGCCCGATCGAACGTTTCGTTCTGTGTTGCGATCCATTTTATTACACAAAAGAACATGTATCAAACCGCTTTATTACAAATTATTCGTTCAGCTACTTAAGACGGCTTAAAATTAAATAACTTTAAATTAAACCTAAGTCATTGGACCAGTATTATATTTCTAACCGAATTCAAAAAGAAGGAGATTCTAATTTCTACGCATATGTCTGCCGACTGCCCGATAAGAAGACTAATGTTTTTCGAATGTATGTATGTATATATGTATGTCTATTTCTTTGGCACGCTGTAGCCTAAATGACTTATGGATGTCGTTAGAATCGTCTTAGTTGTGAAAATGACATATGGTATAAAACTTTTCTCTCTTCAGTAAACTATTTTACGCAGTCAGGTTTTTAATTACTGTTTTAACCTTTGGACTTGTTTATGCGTGTACCGATTAATATTAAATAGGTTATACTTCAGAGGTTTCAACCAAAATTCCGGCTTTAAGGGTGTACAAATAAAGATTATTAATGTAACTTATTTATACGATACTCAGACGATGTTATCCAACACACCGATGATATCCCGGACGTCAGTCTAAGCGAGAATAGAATGGCTCTCCAGCAACTTAAAAACGGCAAGTCCCCGGGTGAGGATGGGATTACAGCGGAGCTTCTGAAAGCGGGTGGAAAACCGGTACTAGAAATCCTTCAGAAGCTCTTTAATTCCGTCATCCATGGTAGCACTACACTTGAGGCGTGGAGCAGAATTGCGGTGGTCTTGTTATTCAAGAAAGGCGACAACGCTCTCTTGAAGAACTACAGGCCGATTTTCCTTCTGAGCCGCTTCTACGTGCTGTTTTCGAGAGTCACTACGAATCGTCTCGCATGTAGACTCGACGACTTCCAGCCTCCCGAACAAGCCAGTTTCCGATAAGGCTTTAGTACTATAGACCACAAACATACCCTTCGGCAAATTGTACAGAAGACCGAAGAGTACAATCTGCCACTTTTCCTTACGTATGTGGACTATGAGATAGTTTTTATTCCGTCAAAATTTGGGCGGTGCTACAGTCCCTTCAGCGGTGCCAAGTTGACTGTCAGTATATCGAAGTGCTGAAGTGTTTGTACAGTAGGGCTATGATGGCTATCCGAGTACAGAATCAGAGTGTTAAATCTATTCGACTGCAGAGAGGTGTAAGACAGGGTGACGTTATATCCCCGAAACTCTTCACCGCTGCATTGGAAGACGTTTTCAAGCTACTGGACTGGAAAGGATACGGTATTAACACCTTCGATTTGCCGACGATATAGTCCTTATGGCAGAATCGCTGGAGGACCTCAGCCTTATGCTCAATGACCTCAATAGTGTCTCTCAACGGATAGGTCTTAAGATGAACATGGACAAAACAAAGACCATGTGTAATATCCATGTCACGCCTATGCCAGTAGTTGTTGGGAGCACTAAGCTCGAAGTTGTTGACGAGAATGTTTACCTGGGACAAATAGTCCGACTAGGTAAGTCCAACTTAGACAGAGAGGTCAATCGACGGATTCAACTCGGCTGGGCTGCGTTCGGGAAATTACGATACATCTTCTCGTCAGGTACACCTCAAAACTTGAAAACGAGATTGTACAACCATTGCGTGTTGCCAGTGATGACTTATGGATCTGAGACGTGGTCCCTCACTGCTGGACAAATGAGGACGCTCAAGGTCGCTCAGCGAGCTATGGAGAGGGCTATGCTCGTGGTTTCTTTGCTTGATAAACTTAGAAATGAGGATATTCGCAGTAGAACCAGAGTGACCGACATAGCCCAATGGATTAGTAAGCTGAAGTAGCAATGGGCCGGCCATATAGGTCGAAGAACCGACAACCGATGGGAAAAAGTGTTTTCGAGTGGAAGCCTCGTACCGGTAGGCGAAGTGTAGGGCGACCCTACACTAGATGGAGTGACGACCTAGAAGACATGCAGGAAGTCGATAGATGCAGGTGGCTCAGGACCGTGTTTTGTGGCACTCTTTGGAGGAGACCTTTGTTCAGCAGTGGACTTGTGAAGGGCTGTAATGATGATGATGATGAGACGATATTCTTGTTGTTGCCTGCATTCATTCGTTATTATAGCCTTTCATAAGTCCACTGTTGAACATAGGCCACCCGCATATGTTGCCTCAATTGGATTTTACCATAGTTGCCACGTTGATATTTGGGGTTGTTGTTAACTTTTGATATTCCTTTGTCTTCTCAATAGGGTAAAATAATTAAACTTTTTCAAGGTTTGATTATACAAAATTTTGCCTTTATGCACTTATGCACTGTAGAGAACGATTTTTTTTAATGTAATAACTAGGTATTAACCGAAAGTAAGTAAGATCTGACACGGGAACCATCGCAACACAACCATCACTGACATTGTGTAACTCTGGTAGGAATCGTTGACCGCTGGCATCACTCCACAACTGTATTATATTTTTTCGTCATCATTCATATTTGAAACCTAAACTTATTAATAGGGTAAAGCTCATTCCGCCCAACCCACATAATTCCGCGGGTGTCGTATGAGACGCCAGAGGGAAATGTAACAAGAGATGGGCAGTAACATTTTCCTGAAAATCACACGAAATAAATATAAAAATTTACATAACATAACATAAACACTCACGCCTGTCACTCAGAGGGGTAGGCAAAAACTACGGACTTCCATTTGGCAGGATCCTTAACACCTCTCTTACCTCCTTTATATCCTGTATATTTATATACCTACGCATACATGCTCATCAGTTAAGGGCAGAGTCGGCAAGGGACGCCCTAGACGAAAGTTTATCGACCAAATTGGCGATATATTGAAGATGGGCGAAATTAAGAGCACCTTTAATCGACGAACATGTCTGGTCTTGTATATGTATTTCTATATATTTGTAATTGAAATATATTTATTTATTATATTATGTATGTATTTATCGAATATATAATTATATCTATTATCTCGTGTATATTTTCTAACAACACATTTTTTATTCTTTTCATGGCTTTCTTGACATGGCTGTCAAGAAAGCTATGAAAAGAATATTTTTGAAACTACTGCTTTTGCTTGTACTGGCAACAATAAATTATTGTCAAACTGAGTAACTCAGCTGTCATATCGTGGCTTTGTAGTTGATGTGCTCTAAGGTTTTTTGTTATATTTCGAGTTTTTCAAATCATATGACCGTTTAGAGTCTTTAAAGATCAAAAATAAAACGCAGTGTTTATAAGAGCGATACCAGACAAGTCATATTTAAAATGTTTCAAGAGTGTGTATGGTCGAATTTCAAGCGGGATAGTTTCTTTCCGATTTAGTCGATGTTTACGGTCGAACAGCAAATATAACTGGTACGTACATGTCTTTTAATTTTAAACACAATAAAAACTCTGTAATCTCATATCTATCATTTGTTTATAAGTATAATTTATCCGTTTTATAACATTGTTTATAAATAGTTGAGGTTATGAAATTTATCTAAGAATTATACCACACAGTCAATTAGTTTTGATTCTTTTGTATTATTTATTTAGATATGAATAAGGTATTTATTATTTACATGCCTATATTGGTTTCAGGTGTTGCCGGAAGCACAATTCGGCGCATAGTTGACGAAGGTATGAAGAATGGAGGTAAATTCGTCACGCCCGGAAAACACAGGAGAGACCGACCTAAGAAACAGATCGATAATTTCGATCTATGTGCCATTCGTCAAAAAGTTCATTTTTTCTACACAGTGCAGAAAGAAATGCCTACACTAAGAAAACTATTAGCAGTGGTGAAGGAAGAAAATTAGATGGATGGAAAATTTTGATGGCAGCCATGAATTTTTAAGACAAATTTAATTTCTATTGGCTTTAAATTTAAGAAATGCCAAACAAACAGACTGGCTCTCATAGAAAAACCAGTTATTGCTTCAAAACGTGAGTATTATTTAAAGCATATCCTTGAAAACAAAATATTGCCCGAGGAGCTCCAAAAAACATTATTTATTTGGATGAGAGTTACATACACGAGTACTACAAAGTAACTAAATGTTATAATGCACCATACCACTCCATTATAACAAACAAGTTATTATATAATTTCTTTCTTATACTTTATTTTTGTTTTACATTATTACTTATCTTTTAATGTTGCAACTTAAAATCAACTATTGAATTAAGTTTTTTTTTGCTCCAGGCACCTACATCTGCATCGAGAGTTGATGAAATCAAATTGTGTTACCGAAACCATCCTTATTGATGCTTGTAAAAATACATAAACCTGAACCGGTGTATTGTATCGATGAACTTCTAGGGGAACATGGACATACAGTGGTAAGACTACCACCCTATCATTGTGATCTGAACCCCATTGAATTAGTTTGGGCAATGGTAAAAAGGCGAATCGCACAAAAGAATGTTTGTGGTCAAGATGTTGCGAAGTTGGCTACAAAAGAATTTCAGTCAGTAACTCCACAAGTATGGAAAAATTGTGTTGACCATGTCATCAAAATAGAAAATGAATATTTTGCCCGTGGAGGATCTCTGTATAATGATATAGACAAACTTGTCATCTCAGTAAGCGATGATAGTTCCAGTGAATCTGAAGAGTCAGAAATGGACCAATTTAATTACGCAGGAGCTTCAGGCAATATTTCGGGAGTCGAATACCTCGACTCAGATTATTTGGACTCAGATTAATAATCAAAATATAATAACTATGTATCAAATTTTTTTGTTTTTATTTTTGTACCTTGAGTGTTTGCTGTCTGTCAAGGCTGGTCTTGTGTAATATCTGCTTTCCCTAATTACTTGTAGGATACAAAGTCAAATTATCACAATTATTAAGTATGTGAATTTAGCTAATTACTTTTGCTGGGATTTACAAGGGTCAAGGGTTACGCATACCAATAAAAGCTTGTACTTGAAAAATATGACACTAAAGGGATCATAATAATAAATCAGTTTATAAAATAAAATAAAAAGTATCAAAACTTTTCGGTTGAAATATATAGGTATGCCTTGTAAAAGATAGTGGCGCCCTCCTTTTTTTTCATGAGTTTTTTGACACCCTTTCTCACAGTTCATTATATCCTCTGCAATGTGATTGTCTGGTATAGATCTCTTCGAAGCGATAAGGCCTCTAATTGTACCTTTAAATAAATTGTTGTTTTTTTCTCTTATTTTTTTTTTGTGTACAATAAAGTATACTTCATTTATTCATTATGCGTAGGTATAAAAGTTTTCTTTAAAAAAGAATACCTCTGCCACAAAAAAGTAGCCCATATTTATGAACACAACAAGAAAATTATGATCTTAAAGTAAGAAAATACAATATACTACTCAGATATAGCAAAAAATTAGCATTTGTGCGTATAACTAATTTCAGCTGGGATCCGTCAACAGAACCCGAATCCCTTACTAGCCTTCTATACTTGACCACTAGAGTGCGCGCTCGTGCCAATAATTATTTTGAACCCGAGTCTGAATTAGCAGACGGTAGTCATGGGACTGGAGCACAATATTATCCGGAACATCACAACACCTGTGGCAAAATGCCAACTTGTGCAGCTTGTCCCCAGTGACGTTTATTGTTATGGACTCCTTGGATCGTGTTCTTCGTTTTATGGACAGACATAATGATTCATATGCGTAATGCTCGATGTAAATTCTAAGAATATACTATTACTAGCGACCCGCCCGGATTTTGTCTGGGTATGATTTCTTAATGTGGCGCTATTTAAATTACGATAATCTAAAACCATTGATTTCATACATTTTCCGTTTTTAATAAACTGTCCCAGATTTTTGGATAAAATATAGTCTAGATCACCACACCCCGGGCGTTGCTATCTATCTGCTCGTAGTTTCATTGCAATTAATTCAGCTATTTCAGAGATTAGCCCGGACATACAGACAGAAAGACAGAAAGACAACAATTTTTTTAAAATGGTTGTTATATCTTAATAGCATGCAAACAACTCCCTAACTTTAATAGAAACAGTTATTTCAATATTACAGACAGACACTTCAATTTTATTTATATATATTGTTATATAATTTAAGGTATAGAATCCTAAGCGCAACCGTTTTTATTTTGTATTAGAACATTTACACTGTTAATTTATTGCCATTATCGTCACAGTTCTTCACAAGTTAACTGCAGCTGAACAAAGGCCTCCCCCAAGTGATTCCACAAAGTGTCATTGTAATTATTTCGTATTAATATTGCAACAGAAGCCATTTGATAATTAAAACTGGTCTGGTGTAGCAACTTTACAAAAGGATATAAATAGTAATAACAGTATGTAACACCGGTGATTTTAAGGACGTATAGATGTACCTACATAATATACATGGCATTTATGACAGTGAATTTTTTTTGATCGTTATCAAAAGGGTTTTCACGTTTACATTAAGTAACTTTCTAAATTCAATTTTGAGAAATAATGTCATTTACATCTGAACTAACTGACACGCGCTCGAGAAAGTGAGGTATTTGACAGTACTCTTACTCCACGGCCAATGCAGAGGTAATAAAACCACATACAATTTACAAATAAAAATGTATGTAAGTTTTATTTGATTTTTATGGTCGAGTTTTCTGAAGTAAAGTTATTTCTATACGTTTGAATACTGATTCTGATAACGCGCTTAACGGGAACCACAGGGCTTTTGTTGCTTGTTGTTATAGCAGGTGTTTTAAAAGCATAAGTCAAAATTACTTGCCAAATCGCCGCTGCCTGTTTGTAGCGTGCCTTGAAGACTGTCTGTATTGCCTCGTAGTATCGATAGTCTGATCCACTGCCCAAAGTATCTGCCAGCTTTAGACACACCAGTGACATTGATTAAGCGCAAAGATATAATATAAAATATTTTATTGCGATTTTTCCGGACCGATACCACTTAGGACATTCTAGAAACGAGCTTACTCCTTCTTAAAATGCCGGTAATGCACCTGCAGTTCCACTGGTGTTGCAGTTGTTCAGGGGCGGCGATCGACACATCTAATAGAAACCGGGGCGGATCGCTAGTATAAAATATTCTAATAAGAAACGTTTAGTTTGTGTTTTTAATTTGCAATTAAGTATAGTGGCGGTGTAAAAGAATCTACCACCCCATATCATTCCCTTGGTGTCGTACGAGGCGACACAGGGAAATAAAATAGAACATGACGACATTGACGGCTCCGTGGCGTAGTAGCTTAGCTTGCAACAAGTATTTGTATGGCCTAGAAATAATTGTTCCGGGTCTGGATGTTTATCTTTGTGCAATTCATGTATATATACTGCCTCTACGATACAAGAGAAAATCCTAGTGTGGGTAACGTCTTAGAAAACATGGGCAGCAGCGTCTTTCTTATAACAACTGAAAATTATTTAAAAAAAAAACTGCGGTAGACAACCTGCCTACGAAGCGTGCCACTACGACAAATGTCACCCCTTTCCATATAACAAATATCCCGACTTGATAGGCTGTTATAAATAAATGAATTTAGAATGCTTTTATAAATTTGCTCGATACACTCTTGCAACATGTGACTACGAGAATTCCCTTGTACATAAGTACAGAAAATTTCATCTCTTGCTATTTAGACAAGCATCTCCGCGATTGTTGGTACATAGGTTATTAAAGAAGAGGGGGCAAACGAGCAGGCGGCTCACCTGATGGTAAGTGACTAACGCCGCCCATGAACAACCGCAACACCAGGGGAATTGCAGATGCGTTTCCGGCCTTTTAGAAAGGTGTAAGCTCTTTTCTTGAAGGTCCCTAAGTCGTATCGGTCCGGAAAAATCGCCGGTAGTAAGCAATTCCACCGAGAAGAAAAAACTCCTAGTAAAAGGCACAGTCATGGACCGCCAAGCATCCAGATGGTGAGGATGGTATCGTGAATTTTGAAGCGATGTGCGTTCGTGAAATTTGGCGGCTGGAATTAATCCGAACAATTCCTCAGAGTGGTAGATTCGATAGAAAATGCAAAGGGATGCAACATCCCTACGCAGCGCCAGTGTATCGAGCCAATCAGAAAGAACTTGGTCGTCGACGATTCGAACCGCTCTGCGCTGGATGCGGTCAAGTGGAAGGAGCTGGCACTGGGGTGCCCCGGCCCAGAGATGAGAACAGTACTCCATGTGAGGCCGAACTTGCGCTTTGTAAAGTTGCAAGCGATGTGCCGGCATGAAATACTGTCTTTAATACAAGGTCGTGAATTCGAATCCATTCCATTTACTATCAGAATCTTTTCTAGCACAAGTAGTAGAGTGGTTGACTAATACAGCCAGTACGGGTAATATTATTTTATAGAATTGAAGTGACAAATAAACTCACTATCCTCCCAGTGGTAAGTAGCTACTGCAGCCCTTGGGCACCTTCAAACAACTCCAAACAAAGATGATTACTATCGCATTGTCACTAGACAACGAACTAGTGACAAGGTGTCTGTAACCTTAGCCTATGATATTATTTAACTTAAGTCTAAGATACTATGTCTCACAGCATGTAATTATACCGGCTTACTTTTCAGACCGGAACACATACGTGGAGAAATAGGTGAGAGGATGATACCTCCTCAGCCGGACTACTAGGCAGAAAAGGAGTGCTACCAACTTATTAATGAAGGTTATTAGTATTATTTAAAACACACCCGATAGGCTACAGACGGGTTGTCTACTGATAACGCATCTATAACCTTAGCCTATGATAATATGTAACTTAGGTCTAAGATAAAGGGTTTTTCAATAAGGGCGGGTAGGTTCTTTTTTTATTTGAAAGGCCCACATGTGCCATTAATTGTGGAATATGACATTGTTCAAATTCCCGCCTCCGCTTCTCACAGTGGCATGGATCCGAGTGGTCCAATTTTCAATGACTCTTCTGCATAGATCCGGCTGAATTTGAGCGATGGCCTGTGTTATGTTCACTTTTAGGGCATCCGTCGATTGTGGTTTGTTTGCATAGACCTGCGACTTCAAGAAATTCCACAAGAAAAAGTCTAGCGGGGTTAAATCGCAAGACCTTGGTGGCCAATTCACATCACCCATTCGAGAGATAAGCTTACCCTCAAATCGCTCTTGGAGAATGTCAATCGTGGCGTCAGCGGCACGTAGCGCCGTCTTGCTGGAACCACATTTGGGCCATAAGAAATTGGTTATAATCGTCCTGTAGCGCTCGCCGTTGACGGTGACCGCCTCACCAGCGTCGTTTTCGAAAAAGTACGGATCAATGACCGCCGCCGGCACAAAATCCACACCAAACGGTAACTTTTTGAATATGCGTTATCACCTGGTGAACCTCGCGTGTGTTGGTGTCGTCCCATATACGGAAATTCTGCTTGTTAACACAGCCATTCATCGAAAAATGCGCCTCTTCGCTAAAGATGTTTTTTCGGTCAAAATTAGGGTCCTCTTCCAAACGATTCGAAGCCCAGTCAGCGAACAAACGGCGTTATCTATGAACTTTGAGTTCCTGGGTCTGTTGGATCTTGTACGGGTGTAGGCCTAAGTCCCGACGCAAAATTCGCCAAGTTGAAGTCTGCGGAAGGCCGAGTTCTAGCACGAGTTCGAGCACGGCGAGGAATCGACTATCTCGGGTTCTGCTGTACACTTTCACGAACCGCGACGATGTTCTCAGCCGATCTTGCGTTCCTTGAACATACAAGTGTTGACTATTGTTTACCGAACCGGTTGTTTCAAATTTAACCACCAAACGTTGAAAAGTCTCTCGATCAGCGGTTTTCCACTTCGTTCGCTGTTGTAAAGCAGTAATGTACTCATTGGAAAACCGGTGTAAGAAATGCTGCCGAAGCTTTTCGACTCGCTGGTAGTGTGGAAGTCGTTCGATGTTGCTGTCAGCGATCTGAGGATGTGGAACTGATGTGAGTGGTCGACCGATCAGGAGTGAGAAGGGGAAAGATAGGAGAGATCAGAAGGATCTGAGGACAGAGGGGTCAACGGTCTGGAATTTAAGATGGCCTCTATCTGACTCAGACACGTCGAAAGCTCTTCATAAGTTAGATGAGTAAGACCGAGAGTACGACGTGAAAGATGTTTGGTCGACTTTACTGCTGCCTCCTAAATGCCCCCAAAATGAGGTGAATAAGGTGGTTTAAATTTAAAATCTATGCCTTGGTTTGCAATCGTTTAAGCTCATTGAAAGCTCCTACAAAGCCTGGGTACAGGCCTCCTCTCATTCTGAGAGGTTTTGAGCTTTAGGGCAAGGAAATGTTTGCTGCGCTGCCCTAATGCGTTTTGCGTACTACACATATCTTCGAATTGGTTTCTTTTTCATTGGTGTCAGCGGGGAT
>JAGSMP010000579.1:0-145487 GCA_029286625.1 Parnassius orleans
TCCTCTCATTCTGAGAGGTTTTGAGCTTTAGGGCAAGGAAATGTTTGCTGCGCTGCCCTAATGCGTTTTGCGTACTACACATATCTTCGAATTGGTTTCTTTTTCATTGGTGTCAGCGGGGATCGAACCCGAGTGGCTAGCGTACTGTGAAATTAACAGCAAGCTCTTGGCCCCGATGCCTGGATGGGTTCAGTAATTTGAATAATTAATAAAACTAAAGAGATGTGCAGGAATGAACTTTACCAGGCTGAAGAATAAGAAGGAGTCGAATCCATCCATTAACATATAAAGGACATATAAAGGAAAGACCAGATAAGGCACGCCTTCTAGCTGTTTCGACTAAGAATCTTGTCACTGGTTATTTTACCATCAAGTAATCTCGGCACATTGCTTGATGGGGAGCTGCGCATCGCTGTAGAAATCCGATTAGGAGCGGCGATTTGTCAACCCCATCAGTGCCCCTGTGGTAGCGTCGACAAGTTTGGGCCACAGACTTTCTTGTAAGAAAAGTGCTGGTAGGTTTCACGGCACGGTTCTTTGAACGATGTCATCCGAAAGGCTCTTGTCTCTATAAATGTTCCCTCCGTTTTAGAGCCTTGTGGAATATTTAGAGACGATGGCAGGAGACCCGACGGTATGACATTGGTCCCTTGGGAGAGGTAAAGCCCTAGTGTGGGATGCTGCTTGAACACTTTGGCGGCCTCTCATCGCAGGGGTACCTCGTTTAGAGCCGGGCGGCATCAGAGCAGCTGAACTGAGTAGAAATGGCGCAAATATGAATATCTCTGAGATATGAATATATATATGTGACATTTGCTGTAGAGACTATCGGTCCGTGGTCCACGAGCGGTGAAGTTCTTAAAGAACTCCATCCGCGGCTGGTCGTTGCTGCTGGTGATAAGAGGGCTGGCTCTTTTCTCGCTCAATAATTTGTTTGATAATTAAATTACTAGTTTAGTTTTTAAATTATAGTTTTTAATAATTTATATAATAAAAATCCTAATTAAACAATACAACTCTTCCAAATTTAATGTCCAAATTTGATATTTCCACAATTATTTCTTCTGCGGCAATAACGCGCCGGCTGCCAACTAGTAAAAATAAAAGACAATTAGATATTTACACAGGACGAACTAATACCCAATTTCTATATTCAAAAACGAGTATATTGTAAAACAGTTTATATTGTATACAGTTTATAATCATAAAGGAACTCTACCCGTTACTGATCATTGCTGCTGGTGATAAGAGGGCTGGTTCTTTTCTCGCTCAAAGGCTAAGTATAACCATTCAACGAGGAAACGAAGCCAGCGTTCTTGGTACGATACCACGGGGAGTAGGATTGTATGATAATTAAGTTATTAGTTTTTTTTTTCATTATAGTTTTTTTAATATTGTATACAATAAAATATCATAAATAATTTTAATTTTAAAAAAGTAATATAAATTAATACAACCAGATTGAAGCCCTCGACAGAGCAAACGGCAGAGGTTTAGGGGAAAAGGAAAGAAACTGGCGGATGATGCTGACGGTATCGAGAATTCTTTTGGCGCAAATATTGGCGGATGACTATATATTTTGTGCTATTTAATGTAGAGACTATCGTTTCGCGAGATCGTATATAGGGGTATAAGTTTCTTAAGGAAGTTCATCCGTGGCTGGTCACCGCCGCGGAATACTGAGCTGTGGAGGGCTGGAGCACCTTTTCTCATCCAAAGGCTAAACCATTTTACGAGGAAACTCAGCCAGCGTTCTTGGCACAATACCGAGTGGAGTGGGGTTATATTAATTAGGTAATTTTAAATTATTTGGGGCTTTAATTCTGTATAACACTATATTTTAGCACCGAATTCAGAAGCTATTATGTCCTAGTTATTTACTTTTTTTTTAGTTTTGAAGTCGATTTTAATTTAAATTTTTTTTTTTATATTAGTGACAAACAATTCACTTTATGATAAGCGACTATCGCAGCCATTAAATATTTACAAAGAACTTCAATTAATAACGGTTACAAGTGCGTTGTCACCCCGAAGACTAAAAAGGAATGCCTACTCTTTATACGCCTTTTGTTTGTACTCCTGTACACGGGTTCTCCTACTCTTCAAGTCGGAACACAACAGTAGGTGTATGCTTGGTGGTAGAAATCGTTAAAAGGGCGTTTCATGTGTAAACACCACCTAGAGGAGCCTTGCAACCAACTGAACCAACCAGTCAATTTCTTTAGTCCGTAAGTCCATTGCTGGATATAGACCTCTCCCTCTGTAGGAGGTGTCTTAATCGTCACGCTTGGCAGGCAGATTAGCAATCGCAGTGTCACCTTTGATTCTACTCACCGTTGCCGTTGTGGGTATTTTACTTGAAATGGGGTGGAAGATTCTCCTTAGCCGTCACTACACAGCAAAACAAGTAAATCTACGTACTAAAACCGATTGATCTTAAGAAATTTTGTCGAATTCGATGTAGATGTAGACTGTTTTTCCACTGCAAAGTTAAGTTTGCCCTTCGTTTTTGTTAAAGCAACGTTGGTTGCTAACTTTTTTTTAAAAAAAAAAAACCTCTACGCTAGCATTTTCTCCTGTATTGTGGGGGCAGTTTACATACATAAATTTCAAAAGGACAAACATTCATACCTGGAACAATAATTTGTAGGTCATACAAATACTTGTTCCATGCGGGATTCAAACCCGCGGCCCTTCGCGCTGCAATTCATTGCTAAGCCACTGCGCCACGGAGCCGTCAAGTTTAATGTCTGATTTTGGTGAAAAAAGTACTTATCTGACTGCTTACATTGATATACGTACCTAGTCTTTATAAGTAAATAATATCGATCTTGTTGGTATCGCAAACGGGCAAAAATCGTCGAAACACGATTTCCAGAATGGATGAACTATCTACATACATAATTAAGTTTATATGAAACCCTTAATTCGTTCTTGTCCGATTTTTATAAAAAATAATTGTTTCAAATGCGAAAAGAAGTGTTTGATCAACCGTTTTAGTTCCAATTTATCATGTTCAGCTTATTGTTAGTTTAATCGGTGAGATCAATTTACTTTCTATATTTTGATTGTTGAAAATGGAATGGTTTTTTTTTTGACAATTAATGTTATTTAGTAACTTACGTTTTAGTCGATGGTTTCTATTTGTTTCTAGACGAAGTCAAATTATTTAATATAGTCTATAGAAGTATATTTCAGTAAAGCGTTTTACAACTTTATTTCAGTAATAAAAATTCGCTAAAAATACGTAATAATATAAAAGTTTGTACTGTATCTTTTTAGTCTATATCTATATATTATACTCGTATAAAAGGCAAACCTGACTGACTCATCTATCAACGCACAGCCGAAACTACTGAACGGATTTCACTGAAATTTGGCACACAGACAGTTGTAATGATGTAGGCATCCGCTAAGAAAGGATTTTTGAAAATTCGCCCCTAAAAGGGTGAAAAAGGGGTTAAAAGTTTGTATGGAAGTCCGTCATTTTTAGAGCTAGAAGACTGAAACTTTTTAGGTTAACGATTAGAAATAAACAGTTCCGTGTCCTAGGGTTTTTGATAATTAGACCCGTAAGGGCGTGAAAAAGGGGTTGAAAGTTTGTACGGGAAAACAAGATTAGTTAAACTGTTTTATTCGAAACTTCACAGGAGTACTGCTATCAATAAATGAGTAAACAAGTGTTTCAGGCTCTTTCAGAATTCAACTCCTAAAAGGTGGAAAAGGGGTGACAAATTCTGAAAATCAACATGGGTATCGTTTTTATGGTTTGTCGGGTCGCTGATTACGAAAACAACAACTATTTCAAAATCCAACGTAGCAGACGGGAAATACCTACCATCATCCCCTGTGGGGGTGCGATGTGGTTGAAATGTCAATATGGTTGTCGTTTTATGGTTTTTTGGGACGTTAATTACGAAAATGGCATCGATTATGGTTTGAAACCAACATGGATGGAAGGATGGACATATGTATGTTTGTAAAAATCATCATGTGTTGGGTGACTTGGGTGTCATTTTTAAGGTTTTTGGGTCGTAAATAACCTAAATGATATTGATAAATATTTTAAATTTAATTTATTAGAATAGAATAAAATATACTTTTATTGCACAAAAACATAAAAAAAACAGACAAGAAGATTTGTACAAAAAATTTGCACAAAATTACACCTGACCAAAAAATACTAATTTAAAAATTAAAAAACAATGATAGCTATATGTTGAAAATTAAAAGACAATAAGCAACAAACCAAATATATATTTTACAAATTAATAAAATGGCAAAACGAAAAGAAATACTTAGGTACCTACCTATTTTGTATTGATCTTCCAATCCCTATCAATAGATGGTGTTGGTATCGTTTTAGAACGCGGTAACGTTGTGTTTTTTCGAACTAATATAAAGTGAGTGGTGAATGAGCGCTTCAACCTGTACCACATACGGTACCTATTCACTGTTAACGGATATTTAACTAGACTTCGACTTTGTTTGCTTGCTTACGATTTAAGATTTGCTTCGTGTTTCGGATTAGTTGCATGATTTTGTCTTCCTTACAACCACTGTTTAAACTTGGAATTCGATTTGCTTTGTGATTAGGTATTGTTGATAGAAGTATTTTTTCTCACTAAAAAAATACTACCGAAACTCTTAATATTAAAGGAAAAATGGGAGAACATACTGTCGTCCCCATTATAGGTGACGGCGCCTGTTTGTTTCGTGCTCTTTCATTTTTAATATACGGAACCCAAGAAAATGCGATGGTGGTGCGTTCACAAATTGTTAGATTTGTGGTAAATGATTGGCCTAGGTTTTCAGTTATAACCCACGACAGAAATGGCGATAATTATTCAACAGCCAATGAATATTCAGCCGGTATGTTAAAAAATGAAACTTACGGTGGAATTTGTGAATTGGTAGCTGCAGGATTAATATTTCCGTTTCGGTTTGAAGTATATCGAAACGGTCTGCTATACACAGAGTCCGGAACAAATATCTGTCCAGTAAAGCGATTACGATTTAGCCATGATTTATGTAATGGACGTTTTGACGCCTGTCTGCCTATTGTTGCGAAGAAAATTACATAGCATCGCATGGAGGTACCTGTCGATGAGCGTGATCTTTTTCAGAGCTTGACCATTTAACTGTTACATCTTTTGTTAACAGCGAAATATCATCTCCAACAATCGGAACAGATCAATCTGTATCGTCGACATTAAAATATGAAAAAAAGAAAAATAAACGAAGGTCGAGATTTACTAATTACACAAGAAAAAATCAATTAAAAAGTGCAAAGAAAGATATAGGCAGAACAAGCCAGATTCAAATCGTAAAGCTGTGTCCGCTTATCAGCTTGCCTGTGTACATCGGGATTTTTTTTCTGACCAAACTGCGAATCCACAAATGCATAGAGCAATTCAGTCACGGTATGAGGAAAACATTACACTGCGTTTGTGGAAAAACAAGGTCCATTCCGCTATGGAGTAGCCTTGGGTTCTATGACATAAGTCGTAGAACCCAAGTTGTTTAAGGACAACAATATCATGATAGACACAATATAATTTCGAGGGTGTTTCGACTAAAGGTGAAAAAGATCATGAACTTATTGACAAAGGGCAAAATATTTGGTGAAGTGCGATGCTATATGAACTCAACGGAATGGCAAAAGAGAGACGTTTACTAGATGACGGTGGGTTCTCTGTTGATATCAAAGGCACAACTATAGATAAGCTGGGTAGTCCCTTATAATCCAGTATTATTAAAAATATTTAACGCTCACTTAAATGTGGAATATTGTCATTCGGTGAAATCAATAAAACACGTCTGTAAATAAAGGTTCAGACCAGGCAACGTTTGCTTTAGAGAATGAGAAGGATGAAGTTTAAACCTACACAAGTGGAAGATATATAAGTTCATCAGAGGCAGTATGGCGAATCCTTGAATTTCCCATTCATGAGCGCTTCTTCTCCCGTAGTCCACCTCGCTGTTCATTTGGAAAATGGGCAAAGGGTTTATTTAAATGAGCAAAATCTGAGTGAAAGAGTGAATAGTCCGCCAACAACCACACTCCTATCCTTTTTCGATTTGTGTAAAGTGGATAACTTTGCAAAAACATTGCTCTACCTAGAAGCATGCAGGTAGTATACTACGTTTGGGATAGAAGAAAGTTCCAAAGGAGAAAGAGAGGAGCAAACGTTGAAGGCTGGCCAGGGGTCAAAAAAGAGCACGTTCTGGGCAGGGTTTATACTGTGCATCCGAACAATACAGAATGCTATCACCTTCGCATGCTTCTTCATGGGATCCGGGGCCCAATTTCGTTTGAAGCGTTAAAAAATGTAGATGGTCATGTATATTCTACTTTCCAATCAGCGTGTAAAGCTCTCGGCTTGCTTGAAGATGATCAGCATTTGTTCGCAGCAATGGAAGAGGCAGCACTTTGCCAATCAGCGCAAATGATTCGGGATCTTTTTACGATTATTTTTGTGTTCTGCCAAGTATCAGACCCTTTAAGCCTTTGGGAGAAATTCAAAGAATCTAAGACTAATATCTGAAGATTTTAAAAGGCAATTATAAAGACAGGGAGATGTGGATGTAGAGCAAATAACAGGTGTGGTATTTAACAAATGACTTTCGGTAATAGAAGATACCGTATTAGCGTTCGGTGGTCGGCTACTAAAAGAGTATGGGTTACCTCAGCCTAGCAAAGAACAATAATTTGAAAATAGAGAGTTTCTTAAAGAGACAAGTTACGACTTAGCATCATTAGGAAACACAGTTAAAAATAATGAATGACGAACAAAAAGCAGTTTACAATCAAATTAACACAAAAATTGAATCAAATGAGGGTGGAATATTCTTTTAGATGCTCCCGGTGGAACAGGCAAAACATTCCTCATAAATTTGCTAATAGCAAAGTTAGATGTACTGCGAATTGCTTTGGCTGTTTTTGGGACTTGAGCTACACTGCTTGAGGGTGGACGAACTGCTCATGCTACCTTCAAGTTACCACTCAATTTAACAACAGCTGATACTCCCATTTGTAATATATCCAAACAAAGTAATTTTGATGAAGTATTAAAACATACGAAAATGATAGTGTGGGATGAAATAACTATGGCTCATATGGGTGGCGTAGAGGATTTAAACAGACCTCTACAAGATAAAAGAGGAAATAAGAAGTTAATGGGTGATGTAACAGTTTTGCTGGCTGGAGATTTTAGACAGACTCTACCAGTAGTGCCAAAAGGAACTAGAGCAGATGAAGTTAAGGCGTGTCTTAAGAGATCCATTTTATGGCCTCTAATTAAAATCCTCAAGCTCTCGGAAAATATGCGGGTACACTTAGGAGAAAAAGAATCTGCTGGTGGATTTACGAAACTCCTACTTGAAATCGGCAACGGTGATTACTCGATAAATGACGATGTTAGTATTATATCAAAATACCACTAATGCCATATATTGTGTTATTGAAAACTATTGTACGATTGTATGACAATTATGTTCTGAATAAATTATTCATCGCCTCTGTCTCACAGAAGAGAACGTTGTTTTATTTTATAGGTTATGGGCCCAGGCCCAGCCCAGTGTATTTAGTTTTATTCATATTAGTAATTTATTCTCAAGTAAAGGTAGTGAAACATAGCAAAGTGTTATTCAGTATTTGCAATAAAGTTTGCAAGAATGACTATGAACTACCTAGTAAATGTTCCTAAGCTAAAAGGGCGGAGAACTACAATGAGTGGATCTTCGCGCGGAGAATTTTCTGATCCTGGAGGATAAGTTGCACTGCATCAAGGCAGAAGCGGGAAAATAATAGAACCCGCAGACGACGCGAGAACCAAGGCAAAATTAATAATGACATATAGTGCGTTATATGTCCACATCAAAGACTTGAAGACTTCGTTGGAGCTATGGAACAAATTAAAGGCATTATTTGATGATTCAGGATTTACACGAAGAATATCTCTTTTACGTAATTTGATATCGATTCGCCTAGAAAATTGTGTTTCCATGCAGTCGTACGTAACGCAAATAGTCGAAACAGGACAAAAGTTAAGTGGGACAGGATTTAATATCACTGATGAGTAAATCGGTTGCTTATTGTTAGCGGGCCTTTCTGAAAAATTCATGCCCATGATAATGTCGATTGAACATTCAGGTATCACAACAGACGCTATTAGAATAAAACTCATGGATATGGTGGAAACGAAAGTAAGCGGTCAATCCGATGAAGTTAGTGGTGCATTCGCAAGCAAGAGAGGTTGCAAGTATTATGTTCCGGAGATGTGACCATTGTAACAAAAAACGATAAATGTGAATTTGAAATACCAGTCAAGGATGTATTATGCGCTCCAAGATTGACTATCAACCTATTGTCAGTGAGCCAGTTAATAAAATCCGGTAAAACAGTTCAGTTTACGACAAATAGCTGTGAAGTATACAATAGAAATAGTGAATTGGTGGCCACAGCTGTGTTGAATAATGGAGTGTACAAGTTGATGAAGAATTTGACTCATTTCTCAAGATAGAAGGTATCATTCACCAAAGGAGTAACCCGAACAAAATGGCTTGTCAGAACGGAATAATCGAACAATTGTAGAGAAAGCCAGATGCTTATTATTTGATACAAACATAGGAAAGCAGTACTGGGCAGAGGCTACCAACACTGCTGTTTATTTACAAAATCGTACTGTTCCTGCATTGAATGAAAAGACTTATGAAGTCTGAACTTGACGCAAACCAGACATAAGTCACTTGCGAATATTTGGAAGCAAGGGCATGGTTCATGTGGCTAAAGAGAAGCGCCAGAAATGGGACAGAAAGTCAGAGGAGCACATACTGGTGGGTTATCCAGATGATATTAAAGGTTACCGAATATATAACCCTAGAACAAAACGTGTGACAACAAGCAGAGATGTTGTAATCATGGAAGATGAGAAGAATCTTGCCAACTAATGTTCAGTGGGGGACACAATTGTCAAGGATAGACCAAGTTCAAATGAAATAACTATGGATGAGGATACACTGCTTGAAACATCAGATAACTCAGATGATACTTATATTCCTAGTGAGTATGAAGATGCTTATAACTCACCGGAGCAGCGTGTCAGACCCAGCAGAATCAGAATGAAACCAGAAAGGTATGGAATGTCATACATGTGTATTCCGGAGGAAGTGTTTAATGATTTGTATTTTAATTATGTAATTTATGTAATTTTGTGTGAATTGGATTATGTCTGGAAGAAGCGCTACAAGGAGTAGAAAAGGGACAGTGGTTACAGGCAGTGAAAGAAGAACTTAAATGTTTTGAGGACAACTTAAATGTTCGCTACCGTGCCCGTTTAGTAGCCAAGGGCTATATGCAGAAGCAAAATATGGTCTATTCAGAGATCTTTTCGCCTGTAGTAAGGCATTCGACTTTGAGATTACTAATTGCATTATCTGTAAAACTTGGTTTAGATGTTACACATCTTGATGTCACTACAGCATTCTTGAATACAATTATATGGAAATACCACAATGCTTATCAAATTCTCAAAATAACTATAATAATAAAGTACTTAAACTGAATAAAGCTATTTATGGTCTAAAGCAATCCTCAAGGGCCTGGTACAAGAGAGTTGATGAATGTCTTGTTGGCAATGGTTATAAAAGCTCCAAGCTAGAACCATGTTTGTACACTAAAATTAAGGATAAAAGGAGAACAATAATAACATTGTATGTCGATGATTTCTTTGTGTGACGAACGATGTTATTGAATGTAATAATTTAAAAAAGGTATTGTCTTCAAAGTTCAAATTAAAAGATTTAGGACAAGTTAAAAATTGTTTAGGAATGACTGTGAATATTGATAAAATTAGTGGCACTGTTACATTGAGCCAAGATAATTATATTAATCAGTTATTGAAAAGATTCAACATGACAAATTGTAAGCTAGCTGATACACATTTAGAGTCTAAATTAAATATTAATTTAGGAAATAAAAATTGTGATAGTCAAATACCTTATCAGAAACTAATAGGTGGGCTCATGTATTTGGCAGTATTAACCAGGCGTGATATAGCATAATCAGTAAGTTTCTTAGTCAATTTAACAATTGCTATGATAATGTAACTTACTATGCAAAAAGAATTTTAAAATATTTAAAAGACTACATATTATGGGTTAAAATATACTAGATATGGTAATGATAAATTAGAAGGGTATGTTGATGCAGATTGGGGAAACAATATTATTGACAGACGGTCTTACACAGGTATGTTTCAAATTAGCTGGTAGTATAGTGTCATGGGAGGCTAAAAAACAGAAAACAGTTGCTCTCTCAAGCACAGAATCTGAATATATGGGCATAGCAGATGCTTGCAGGGAAGCAATTGATTTCCACAACTTGTCAAACGAAATTATTAATGAGTCCTATACGATAAATATATTTAATGATAACCAGGGTGCACTTAGGCTGTCTTCGAGTAGTAGTTTTAACAAGAGAACCAAACATATTGATATTTGTTACCATTTTTGTAAAGACTGTATCGCTCGCTGATAAAATTATTGAACTAAGATATTTGGGAAACAGCTGAAATGCCAGCAGACCCGTTCACTAAAGGTTTGGGTAATACCAAGCATTATTATTTTTTGCAGCTATTAGGAATACAGGATGTAAAATCAATATCATTATTTTGTTTAATTTCGATGGGGTAAAATATTGTGGGCATCTATGTTATTTTGATAAGTGGGGGTGTTAGTATTATATCAAAATACCAGTAATGCCATCTATTGTGTTATTAAGAACTATTGTACGATTGTATGACAATTATGTTCTGGAATAAATTCATTCACTCGCTCTCTGTCTTACAGAAGAAAACGTTATTTTATTTTATAGACGGAATGATAACCATCCCTGATAATTTGTGCACAGTTGTATTTATGTTACAGGAGTTAATATCCAAAATTTTAGATCCCAGATATTGCTCATATCCACGATAAGCCAATGAAATGGTTGTGTGAACGTGCCATACTAACCCCGAAAAACGACCAAGCAGCGGCAATTAACGATATACTGTTAATGTCTTTTGAGAGGGAAGAAATGTTGTACACGTCAATAGACTCTGTGGTCAACACAGATGACGCAATTAATTACCCTGTCGAATTTCTTAATTCACTGAAACCATCGGGTCTTCCACATCATAAGCTTATTCTGCGCGTGGGCACTCCTGTTATGTTGTTGCGAAATTTAAAACCACCTCAACTGG
This sequence comes from Parnassius orleans, assembly GCA_029286625.1. Lineage (NCBI taxonomy): Eukaryota > Metazoa > Arthropoda > Insecta > Lepidoptera > Papilionidae > Parnassius > Parnassius orleans. The sequence goes on from JAGSMP010000579.1 coordinate 11,247, forward strand.
GCAACGGAGCCAGACTTAAAGTAAAAGCGTTACATCGCAATGTAGTGGAAGCCACAATTATAACTGGATGTGCGTAAGGGGAAACTGTATTTGTACCAAGAATTCCCTTGATCCCGAATGATCTTCCCTTTGTATTCAAACGAATACAGTTTCCCCTCAAAGTCTGCTTTGCAATGACCATAAACAAATCACAAGAGCAGACATTAAAATTTGCAAGTATAGACTTCAGAGAAAATTGTTTTTCACACGGGCAATTCTATGTGGCTTGCTCACGCGTAAGCTCGCCCAGTAGTCTGATAATTATGGCACATAGTAATAGATTAGCAAAAACTTGTGGTGCTTAATGAAGTTTTGTAGTTTACTAGCTTTTGCCCGCGACATCCAGTTATAATTGTGGCTTGTACGAGCAGACTCTTTTTCACACATGGGCGAGATATAACCGAACTCGACGCGGACGAAGTCGCGGGCAAAAGCTAGTAATCTTAGTTATAAAATAGTCAATATATATCAAACTATACACAATTTAATGATGTAAACACTAGACGGTTCAAGCCGCAAGGCGATTAAGGTTAATCTCTTCTTTCAAAAGATGTTTTAACAAACAGCTGTACTTTTTATTCCAAGGCTTATCGAACACTTTTAAATAATAAAGTTGTTCAATATTTTAGAAGAAATCTTTAAAGAACTTATAAATTTATAAGCGAGCAAAGTCCTATTTACGTAATAAGATATTATATTACACAGTTTAGTTAAAACGTTATTAACAAAATTCTTTTGTTAGGATTTAGGTTTTGACGTTCATAGGAGCTTTAAATTATCCTAAACTAAATAAAATATATTCGACTTTGACTTTGAAATATTAAAAGAGTTAAAAACATAATAAAACACGCTCTTCGATTACATGACACGAAGTGACGTTCATTCAACAAAAACAGTTCTACCAAACATAGTATAAAAAGATAATACATATAGAGATCAGTGAGTTCATATATTAAGTTTCTTAAATAAACAGCTTCTCGAGTTGCCTCAGATAAAGCTATATATTCAGCTTCAGTCCTGAACAGAGACACTGTCTTCTGTTTTTGGCTTTGCCATGAAATTACAGAACCACACATGGTAAATAGTAACCAGTATATAATTTCCTATCTAGATGGTCACTGCCCCAATCAGCATCAACAAAACCAACCAAATTTGCAATTCATGTGTTATACTTTAAGCAATAATTTTAGTCTTTAGTAAGTACTTAAATATTCTTTTAGCATAACTATAATGAAAAGGAATATTTTTCATACATAATTCAGAGTTTTCTTACTTCAATCTTCACTCAATTGCAGTATCTGCAGGTATACAATCAGACATATTAAATACAGACTATAATTTTTCTATGTATTGTTGCTGATCTACAGTTATAGTATTCAACTCTTTATTGACATTGATCCTCATACCTAAATAACGGCCTACTGCACCTAAATCCTTAAGTTTAAATTCAAGACCTAGTGCAGTTTCTAGCTTATTTGTTTCTTCTACACTATTAGAAAAAATCAAAAAATCATCAGCATAAACAGCTACTATAACTTTAACTTCACCAACATTCTTTTGAAATAAACAGGGTTCATATTTACTAGTTTTTAATCCTAAGTTGCAAAAGAAATCACGATTTACGTTACAAAACGAAATAATTGTTTCAAACCATATATAGCCCTTTTGAACTTTAACACTTTACCATTACAATTTTAATTTTCAAAACTTTCAGGAATAGACATATTTATAAACCTCTCAATGTCTCCTTTCCAGTGTCCATTTAAAAAGGCAGTAGTTACATTTAGGTGTGTAATGTCCTTGTTTCACTGTACACTAAGAGCAAATAACATTCTCAGCGTTGAATGTCTCACCACCGGGGAGAAAGTCTCCACATAGTCTATACCACGTTGATGTGTGAAACCCTTTGCCACAATTCTAGTACGGTATCTGACTTTATCACTCATATCAAGCTTTTATAACACTAGCTTATAACACTATACAAGAAAACCTCAGTTTTCGCTCCAATGATTGTGCGTCGATATTAATTCAATCATGTTTCGATCAGAAATTCACATGCGCGCGTACGAAAACAGAAGCTATTGTAGTAAATGTTTTGGCGCGTACAGCGATCGACGAATTAAAAGAGGATCTCAATAAGTTCAATTGTATAACAATTTTAAGCGACGCTTCAAACCACGGTAGCAATAATATATCTTAGTGCTTTTTTCAACCTTCGTAAGGTTGAAAAGCGCCTCAAAAAATGCAAGTAAAATTTTAGACCTCCAAGACCAACCAGGTGAAACTTCTGATATCATGTTCAATTATTTACACCAAGTATTGACAGAAAATAATTTGACAAAAAAAGTCGTGGAATTTTGTGGCGATAATGCCAATGTCAATTTTGGGGGTGTAGCTAGGCGAGGAACTAATAATGTGTTAGCAAAATTACAATCACCTCTGAAAAAACCGTTGATAGGTATTGGATGTGGATCCCATATAACTCACAATGCAATAAGCTGCTGCAGTTGGTCTGGTCTACCTTTAGATTATGAAAGCATTATTGTAAATATATATTAATATTTTTAAATTTACACGGTTCAAGTTGAAGCTCTAAAAGAGTTTTGCGCTGCAGCTGAAATAGAACATCACCAAATGCTCGGCTACAGTAAAACTAGGTGGCTTGCGCTAATGCCTGCCTTGGAGAGAGTTTTAAAAATTTACCAGATGTTAAAAGCCTATTTTTTGAGCATTGAAAAATGTCCCCAATTATTAAAAAACTTTTTTGAAGATTCCACATCAGAATTATGGCTTCATTTTTTACACGCTCAGACAGCAAGTTTTCACCAAGCTGTATTGGAGGTTGAAATTCAGACTTTGTCGGCAATTGAAGCTGCAAAAGAAATCAATCATCTCAAAGACAATTGGCTCAGAAACAGATCAATCAGTTTCTTCCATTTACTGTTCGTAGTTTAATTGTGAAACTGAAAGATAATGGCAATAATATTGATGAAGAGTTTGTGAAAAGTACAGCTAAAGAATTTTATAAAACAAGCCATGAATATCTGGAATGGTGGACTTACTTTCTTACTAAAGAAATGGAGATATTTTATTGAACAGATTTAAGAAAAGTACCTGCATGGGAAGATATTCAAGATGCTGGATGTATTGATTGAAAAGGGATATATTGTCTGTAATAAAGATACGGAAGTATTTGACGAATTTACTTGAATTTTAATCTACTTCACTTTCCAAAAAATAACCGAATGGGATAATTTAAAAGTTTCCACAGAAACTCATTGGGTGGAAGTATTCAAACACTTTCACACCGACAATGTTCAACATAATTTTTTTGCAGTTTAATCGAATGTATTTTATGTCTACCTGATACAAATTCTCCAGTAGAAAGTATTTTCTATAATGAATAAATTGTAGATGTCTGAAAAAAATCACTTACAGATTCCAGTTCGAAAGGGGATGTTGATAACAAAGGTCAATTTAAAAAAAATGCCCAGTATTTTATTCTTATTTAAAATCATCACCGACTTTATTAAAGCTTTCACTGACAAATATAAATATAATTAAAAAAATATGTAGCTTTTAATAATTACTGTCTGAGGAACTTTGCTTTAATGAAGCTGGTGAACTGGTGATTGATTTTTATTTTTCACAATTTGTCATAATGAAAATAATTATAATTAATGTGAAGGGTTGGATTTAGATTCGTTTTATTTGGTAGAGGTTTGGTCCCCAATTATAATAATACCACTCACATTAAAAGGTAATGTACCGTTATCGAAAAAATAAATAAAAACTATTATAACCTAAAATGCGTAAAACATGGAAAAACGTATACAATATTTCTGTGAAAGCTGGATAGCATACAGAGTTTTGCGTAAGTGTGACAAAGACGTAAGACTAGTGTCACATTATTCTACTGTCTATACTCTCTGTCAAGTGTCAAATGGCATCACATACTAATTTTTATACATTTTGTGTTTTATTTCTGAATTATTTAAAACTGCCCAGAAATACTTTCAGTTGTAATAGGTTAGAAGGTTGTGGTGGGAGCGAAAGCAACCTGAATTTATAGATAAGATATCTGAACTGATCAAATCTGTACTAAAATTTAATCAGCACGCCCCGACTCCACGTAGTCTTGTCTGCCCTACTCCTAGAGTATTTTTGTAAAGCCGTAGGCGCGGAGATGTGCGAGCCGTAGCGGCTGAGGCTGGTCGCCGAAGGCGATCAATAAGCCGAAGCTGCGGAGGTGTCTGTGATTCGCTACGCAAGGGCACTTCCCGCAGCGCCCAAGCCGTTGTAGAAGTAACTTTCCTGTGTAAAAGAAGTGAGGTTAATATTTTACAAAAAAACCATTACTCATAAATTATACTTTTCTGCAAGGAGGGAAGGGTAGAGGGGCTTTCCCTGATAGGGCACACTCCTGCTCCCCTCTTCCCCCCTTCTGCCGGAGACGATAAATGTTAACATTTTGAGGTAAGTTCTATGGGATTTTCTTTTTGATTTTTCTCAAGAACGGTGTATTACCTTTTAATGGGAGTGGTGTCGGGGGTAAGGAGACGCGGACGAAGTGACGTTCTCTCTAGTATGTATACAGTAATCTATGTGACCATATGTGACGTTCATTCAACAAAAACAGTTCTACCAAAATTGGCATAAAAAGATAATTGGCATAATCACCAACTTACAAACAAAAAATGTTACAGATTATTAATAACATTCTAATAAAACAGAATAATATTATGTCTTTTTCAATAGATTATCATATTCTAACTCACACTCACCAAAATTGACCGGCTCCAGCAAACAAAATGATAGCGGGAAATCCGTAAACGTAACAAGAGCAGAAATATTAGTGCAGTGATCGGCTTTGCAATCACCGACTCTTATGCTTACTCTTTCGAGAAATATATTTATTTATTTATTGAAACTTAAAACGATCATTACATGAACACTTAATGCGAATGCAAAAATATGATCCTTAACATTAACATATTATAAACAATCCTACCCTAGTAAATTCACTCACATTGCAACAGAACAGGTCAATATTTTCAGCCATTCTATTAAGATTGCGTAATGTTTGCGGTAAAGGCACCTTGTCTAGTAGATTGGTACGAGCGTGCGACATGGACATCAGTCGTGACCACCGCCGTTTCTGTAGGCGTTAAAATCACCGAGGATCACGATCTCTGCTGATGGGATCTGTTGTAGGTTGATGAGTCGGTCTGCGTCGGCATTACCGCTATGGGACCTATAGAGGCAACTGTAAACGCGGGCATGGTCGTCGATTTCTACGCGTAGCCAAAAGATGGTCAAGTCCATAATATCAGCCGGAGACGACACCTGCGTTTTGGTTAGAAAGAGCAAGTCCAGCTTCGCCATCTCCAGATGGTAGTGGATGCCGTTAATGTTCGAATTAATAATAATAATAATTTTATTATACTTTCAGGTTGACAAATTACACTTGTGTATAGTACATATTTAATTACAAAACTACATTTCGAAGCAGTTAGCGTTAACGACCATACTAGTATAAACTGTGTTACAGCCGTCAGCGTCTACCACTCTGAGTTGTACAAAACAAAAAAGCATATAATTTTTTCATCGAATCATCAATTACAATATTATTTTTGTATTATTATAGTGGAATACAAAACAAGTTTAAAAAAAAAGAAAATTTTACAAAGAAAACAAAACTTTCTAATTACAATAAACACACACACACAAGCGCACGCGTGTGTGTGTGTATGTGTGTTTTTATGAGTGAATTAGTGTGTGTTAATTTAAATGCCGATTAACTTCTCTGTTTCCAAGTAGTTAAAGCTTAGCAACCAATTTAGAATTTTGCCCTTGCATTTATTAAGGGACAAATGGTAAATATTATTTGCTTTACTTGCTACATTATATAAATGACTGCTAATGACATAATATTGTCGACGAATTCGAGCAGTTCTATGAGAAATCATTTTACAAACTCTGTTTTTGTGACGTTTTAAATTTGGCTTAAAATCTGTATTTTTGTGCTTACGCTGCATAACAGACATGATAAAAAGCTGTCTTACGATAAGTACATTCCTTAAAAATAAGTTCGGTGCTTTATCTTTGTGGTTTACTTAGCATAACCTTTAATATTGCTCTCTAAGCACGTTCTAGGGGGAGCAGATTAGTCTTTCCAATTTCACCCCAGGTTACAATGCAGTATTGTAATGTACTCTGCGCAAGGGCATTACACAGTAAACACATTTCAAGGTTTTAAAATCAGCAGAATTCTAAAAACTATTATACAGATATTGGTCTTCTTTACAGTCTTTACCGTGAACAATTAGAGCTGTCTCGCCGACATAAGAAATGATTTTGCAGTTAGGCAACGTAATTTTGCATAAACTATTCACATAAATGAAAAAGGGAGTTGGACCCAGTACGCTGCCTTGAGGTACACCAAACGAGGTAGCAACAGAAAAACTAGTGTGATCTCCGATTTTTACTAACTGCGTGCGATTAGGTAGATACGAACGAAATATATCTAGTACAATCCCTCGTATACCGATCGACTCCACCTTATAAAGAAATAGAGGAATAGAGACAGTGTCGAAGGTCTTTGACAAATCAAGAAAAACACCTATAACTTTCGACTTATTATCAAGATGTTTTGCAATGGTCTCAGTTAGGACTAAAGTTGTGTCTTCAGTAGACTTACCCTTTATAAAGCCAAATTGGTTTTTCGAAATAATATTATTATGATGAAGAAAATTGATTAGTCTGAAATTTAAAACTTTCAACGCCAGTGGCTAAATTATTTGTCAAGTTTGTTATGATTGCTTCTATTTCATCACAGTCTGTGTTGAGCAACGCCATAGAATCCTTCAAAGAGTGAGTTACACTACTATGTTTATCAATGTTATGGTGGCCAGTGTATTGCTAATTTTTTAATATTGCGTTAGCATAAATTAGTCCAATTTTCGCAATGTAATCATTACCAATATTAAGAGACTTATGTGAGTTTTAACTTAGATTTAGTAATTCATTGGAAGGGGGTGAGTATTGCTCGAGGTTGGTAATTTTGTTTATAGTATTCCAAATACCCTGTTGTTGATTGATACATGAGTAGACTGTAATACTTATAGGTTTATTCGATTCCAATTAATATAATATTGTTACGAGCTTGGGGTTCGAGACAATTAAAAACTGCCGAGTGAATTACCAAAATTGACACTTTAATTACACAACACTACTTACAACTTAAACCCACACTAATAACAAAACACAATTGTGCTACAGATAACTTTAGTTCGCAGTTATATCGCTTCGAAGTATTCGCTTGTATCGCCAATTCAATACTGACTCGGTCGCGGTCTATACCGGCCTTATATAGGGCCTCAGATAGTTTCCAGAACCTTCTACTGTAGAAACATCTAGAATGTTCGAGTACATATCGGTCCTGAAATTTCTAGAAGGATCTTGACTCTCCTAGTTTTGCTACTCGATACTAGAGGGCGCTAGTGGCTAGTGTTGCCATGTACAAGACATTAATAGTGGCGTGCAACAATATGTAGAAATTAAGATGTTGATGCAAAAAGATAATAGAAGGTACGGGAAGCGTTCGTTTACGGCAGTGTTCGATATTGAGTATCGCCCCCGGAGCTCACGCAGATCTCGCCAGCAGTCAAAAGGATGTTCAAGGCATAGGAAGTCTCAAATGTGCGGGCGCAGCCACGGTGCGAGGTCTTCCTATGTTCTTAACAAGACGTCGCGAACAACCCTTCGATTTCCCTTATTTTTACCGAATTCAGCTTTCTCATAGGCAATTTTTTTTATTTCAATTTTTTTAACAGATTGTTGCAAAAGTTGCGATATCTTGTATAAGCGACCTGTAGTATTTCATTATTTTTATCGCACTTCGCTTTCTTATGCAATTTGTCCCTATGTCTTATACATCGGTACGAAATTACTTTATGATGGTGTGATGGACCGATACAATTTTCATTTTCAAAATTTAAAATAAAACCACTGGCGTCAGAAACTAATGGTGTAGAAATACTGTTTTATTTCATATTTGATATTATATATCAGAACACCATCGTTTTGGTTACAATATTCAGAAGAATAAGACGTTTATCCAGCGATTTCAGGTATAACCGATAATTTGCTCAACCAGCATTCTATCAGTACAAGGAAAAGACAACATTGAATACAAATTCTTTCTAAAAGAATGGCTAGTGCATCAAAATTACAAGTTACGCTACGTATGTAGTGTGTAACACTGTTAGAGAATTTCCATTCTGATTAATGTGATTCACTAGAGTTTCTGGAGTGCAGATCATAGATTTGGAAACATGAACTGAATCAATGTCATCAGAGATATTGTGTAGTATGTGTAGTAAGTAAGTAACTATAAATAAAAATTCAATGGCGCATATCATAATTACATTCAATTGATTATTAATCCAAAGCTCATATTTTGAAACAGGCAAAGTTACAGTGTTAGTGGCGTAGAGTTTTAATGAATCAAGACTTAGGTTAGCATGTGTTAGTGTGTGTGAGTAATACGTATTAAAAAAAATGTATGTAGTTATGAAGACAATATATGAAATATGTTTGTGGTAATATATGAGTTTTTAAATTAACATTAAAAATGCGATACGGATGACTTAAACATTTAGTTAACAATAAGATTATGTCAAAATTAATATATAAAAATCGAAATAAAATTCTAAGTCACAGAGAAGATTGCGACCGCAGCTGATTCAGATCATTTTCCGAATCCATCCGATGTGATGGAGAACCTTCTTTTTGCGAAGATAGACCTTCCCATGAGCAGTTCAACAGTAAGCATGAGAGTTTCTTTTACTAAACTCACGAGCGAGATAGAAACGTTTATTTGCTTTTTGAGTAAGACATTCAGTTATGAAAATTGGCTTAGGGAGTCCTTTAAATTATTTATCTCCACTATTAAATTTTTTCGCCTTATTTATGCGGTTATAATTCTTAACAGATGTTATAATCTTTTCTTTTAAAACAGCAGTTGAAAAATCTACTATAATCGGCCTATTCCCTCTTATCTACATTCATGCGACATGCATCGCGGATGTGAGAATATTCAATATGGGTGTTAGTAACTACACTGACCTTTTTTACTATTTGTAATAAATCTTCTTTGGTCTCGTTATGTTTGACAGGGATATTTTTTATTTCAATACTAGCTTATTTTTGAAATCTCTCAAGATTCTCCACTTTTAATTCAAGGGTTTGTATATAGGCTAATTGCGCATTTCTTTCACTTTCCATTTTACACAATCGATCTTTTCTTTTTCTTCATACGACGATAATAATTCTGTTTCTAATGGAACAGACATTTGTAATGTTTTCGCTAGTAATTTTTCGTCAGTATACAGTCGCAATAATACTATTCCAAACTTTGATATTAGTCCTAATCTTATGAACCCTTGTTGCAATGTGTACCTTGATTATATATCTTATACAGTGGACCAGGTTTACAATGTTTTAAAAAGACTTGACATTAGGAAGGGAGCTAGTGCAGATGGTATTCCATCGATATTTATACGTGATTGCGCCAACGCATTGGCCTTGCCAATTGCACTGATTATCAATAGATCTCTTAGGACTAGTACATATCCAACCTTATGGAAGGAAGCCCTTGTGTTGCCTTTGTTCAAAACTGGAGCTAAAAATTATAGACCTATTTCCATTATTCCCGTTTTTGCAAAAGTGTTTGAGCAACTCATATATACCGTTATTTCATGGCACTATAAACAATTTGTTACATCTGAACAGCATGGGTTTGTGAAAGCTCGATCAACAGTCACTAACCTTGTTTCCTTTGTGGAAGACATTACTGAGTCTCTTAATACTGGCAAAGCCGTTGATGCAATCTACACAGATTTCAGTAAGGTTGATCACTCTATTTCACTTGTCAAACTCAAAAGGATAGGTATAGCAAACTCTTTGCTGGACTGGTTTAACTCATATCTTGCCAATCGGTCGTCAACTGTTGTTGTTGATGGTTATGCTTCTGAGCCGTTTTTTGCCTATACTGGCGTACCTCAAGCATTTCATCTAGGGCCTTTGTAGTTTAACATTTTCATCAACGACATCAGTAATTTAGAGTTTTTTTAAAGTTTTATTTGTTTGCTGATGATCTAAAGATCTTTAGACCTGTCTCCTCAAATTCTGATGCAGAATTCTTACAGAAAGACTTAAATAATTTAACATTATGGTGTCGTAACAACGGTATGATACTAAATGCTGACAAATGTCATGTTATAAAATTTTCTAGAAATAAACATCTCTTGAAACAACATATTACATTGATGGTCGTATTCTGTCTGAAGTTCCTCACATATGCGATTTAGGAGTTACGCTTGACAATAGGCTTCGTTATAATATCCACATAGATAATGTTGTCAAAAAGGGTTTTAGGACTCTTGGCTTTCTCTTCCGTAACTGTAAGCAAATTCAAGGATGCTCGCACTAAAATAATTATTTACTCAGCTTTGGTACGAAGTATCTTAGAATACTGCAGCTTAGTATGGAATCCCCACTTAAAAATTTACTCACATAGAATCGAAAGGATACAAAAGAGATTTCTTTTGCATTTATCTTACGATCATAACCTAGTTAAAACTCTTAGAACTTACGAAGATAAGCGAAATTACTTTAAGCTTCAGTCACTTTGAAATCGAAGACAGCTCCTTGACCTTATTTTCTTGTATTAATTGGTGAATGGCGTCATTGATAGTTCCTAATTAATAGCCAAATTAAATTTTCGTGCCCCATTGAAGTCAAAAAGGCTGTCGTCTTTTATACCATTCGTAGAAAAGAGAACACATTTACGTCAAGCGCGCTATTCTCCGATTAATAGATTGATATTGAGTTATAATGCTATATATAAATTATCACATAAGAATTGTATTAGTGCCATAACGACTACTGATAATAAACATAAAGATAGAAAAGTTGATATTGACATATTTTCAGATAATCTTTGGAAATTTAGACGTGATTTATTACATTTACATTCCTCAAATAATTGTAATTCACAGTAAACATGTATTTATTTTTTTCTTACTGGTAATGTAAAAGCTAAATTGTGATTAATTAATGATTGTATATTATAATTTATTATTTTTTTTATTTTTGTTATGTTTAACGTTTATAAAATTACTTAAGAAACTTACAGTAGTAGATTATGCATGATTTAAATTATTATATAATACTAAATTCTGATTTTATTTATTGATCTCTTAATTTTTGTATTCAATTTAATTCACTACATACACATTTCATAAAAAATATACTTGCGTCTATTTTTTATGAAATGTGTGTAACACCTGTAATTAAGTCAACACTTAGTTTTATGATTTTTTGCAAAAATATTATGCTTTTGTTGGTGTATGTCTTGTTGGTGTTAAATAAATAAATAAATAATGTTTGGATATAGAATCCATAGCTTTAATACTGCCACCATTTTGTTTCTGGATATCACTTATAACTGCTTAGAATTTTAATTTCTTTATTTTTGAGGGTATCAAAAGATTGTTTTATATCTGATATAAAAACATATACCTCATCATCATGTTGGCGCTTACGGGCACGAGGTCTACTGGTAATTTCTTTTTGGTGGTAATTGCTGGAGCTATCGTTATCGGTATCCGTGGCCGTGGCCGCTACTGAACTCTGATTCGTATCTGACTTTAGGTTCTGTTGTGGTGGGGGCTCCTTTTCATTGGCATTTTGAAATAATAATTATCGTTATTTAGGAGGTAGCAGCAGGAAAACCTTTAGGCTGGAAACAGTGCTCGACCGACGGTCAGCGCTGACCGTCGGTCGGCGTAGCTATATCTATGCAAGTCTATGAATGCGCACCCAGTTACGCTTACGGTACGCGCGTGATTTGGTACGCGCGTACGGTCGGTCGAGCCGTCGGTCCGGCTCGTCGGTCGCGCGTACGTCGGTCAACTGACGAGCTATGAGATGGTATGGATGCGGTGGGATGCGTTCAGTGCTTCGCTGAGGGAGCGACCGACTGTACGCGCGGACGTACACTCAAAGCCAAAATGAATATCGAGCACCTTATTACTGAAGTGCGGCTTCGTCCGGCGATATGGGATTTATCGTATGTATTTTATAAAGACCGTAATGCTAAAATAAGAGCTTGGCAAGAAGTTTGTAAAGAATTAATTCCGGATTTCTACGATAAGTCTGACAGTGAGAAAAAGGATATAGGTAAGCAAATAAAACATCATTATTGTTGTAAAATACGATTTAATTAAAAAATACAAGCATTTTGCCACGGTACACTACCAACAGAAGAAACGAAATCGTTGGAAAATTTGTCCCTTATTGCGTCATCTGATCTGATAGTACTGTTCGTATTAAGAGTATGGTCGTCAAAGCCTACAACAGTTAGTGTATCCTGTATTCTGTACCTATCCCTTTTTCGAATGTAGTTATGTAAAACGCAACAAACCTTTATGATTGCTATTGTATTCGGTAGGGAAATATTCATTGGTTTGTGAAATATCTTAAATTTATTACTCATTATTCCAAATGTAGACTCAATATACCTTCTGGCACGGCTTAATCGATAATTAAATTTTTTTTTCTTATGTGTCAGATTACTTCGTGCATAAGGTCTTAAAATTTTGTTCTATATACCAAACGCGGCATGGCCGATAATCATATATGGGAGGGGTTCTGTAGTGTGAGGTAGTGGTTTTGGTGCAGGCAATATTATTTCTCCGTTTTGTAATTTCGTAAATAATGAACTTCTCCGAAAAATATTTGAATCAAAATCTGTTCCATATGCTCCCACATTTATATAGGTGTAGCGATATTCAGAATTACACATAGCCAACAGAACTACTGAATATTTTTTTTTATAATTTGAATACAGACTCCCACTATATTCAGGGCAAATTATTCTGACATGCTTCCCGTCTATACAACCGATGCAGTTCCCTAACTGCATCGGTTGTATAGAGGGAAATTAGCTATATTTTCAAAACCGGCAGCGATTTGTAGCCACCCTTCCTGTGAATTAGGTATCGAAAGGCACTCTTTATGGAATAGAGTCCAAATGTTCGTACAGACTTCTTGTACGATTTCACCAATAGTTGAAGCCCCCAAACGGTAGCTTAAATGAAGATCTTTATTTGTCTCTCCCGTCACGAAGTATCTGAAACAAAAAAAAAAAATCTTCTTTTACACAAAAACAAGTGCAGCAGAGGTGGAAAACTGCGCGAGACGCTTATGTGAGGTGTAAGGCTACATTAAAGAATGTGCCGTCTGGATCTGGAGGTAAAAAAAGGAAGACATATGTTTATTTTGAGTTTATGAAATTTCTGGATAATAAACGAGAATTGAATACCGAGGATTCAATTTTGTCAAATGAGGAGCCAAACCAAAATGAAACTGCTGGAAACGAAGAAGCTGTCGTATCTCACTACCGGAAACGAAGAAGCTGTCGTCTCTCAACCTACCGGAAATGAAGGAACTGTTGAACCTCAACCTTCAACTTACGATGATTCCAACATTAACCGAAACAGCCAAAGACCTGCCTCTAACCGTGGACGAAAGCGAACCCAACGTCAAAAAAATCTTCATGAAGATGAGTTTGACAAAGAAATGCTGACTTTCTTTAAAGAGAATGCAAAAGTTATGCAAAACGAGGACATACTTTTTCTATCGAGCAAAAATTAATATTTCGTCAAGAGGTGCTACAAAAAGCCCTTCAAATTTCAAGGCTCGGCTTAGACCGCCCAGGAACATCGCATTCTTTAACTACATCAGATTCGCAAACTTCAAATTCTGTCACGTGGTACCCATTAGTACAATCTCCTTTTCAAACATTGTCCGGTCAGTCAAATATCCAACAGTCCTATTTGGTAGAGGAACCCTCTTCTAATATCGAACAGTCGTATTTGGTAGAGGAACGGCCCTCTTCTCAGCAGATTTATATACAGACAAATGATTCATCCAATGAAAACTGTGTTATAAACGATTTCCTCACTTTCAATAAAAAATGTATTTTTTTTAATAAATGTTGATAAATAATTTTGAGTATTTTATTATTGTAATAAGTATTTACCTTAAAGTCACAGCCAATCTTTCAATAGGTTGGACAGAAGCTCGAAACATATTGGAATGTTTCAAAGTATCATGTAACCTTGCTTGTAGTTCATTGAAACTTCTGATTGACATCCTGAAATAATCAAAAAAACTTTTCCTCGTCTTCTTGCAATGTCGAAAATAGTTTGCAGAATTCGCCTTCAAGTAACCGTTCTACAAGTATTGGGTGTACATGATATCTTCGCCGCCTTCTATTCCGTAAAAAATAGCGTGCACATATTAGAGGCACAAAAGGATTCATTTTTCTTGTTAACTGTACACACGCGTCGCAATTCGCCGTCAGCGTAGCACTGAATGTATTTTCGTAACCGACGGTCAGCGCTGACTGTCGGTAGAGCACTGTTTCCGACCTTATAAGATCAACAGAACAATGTACGACTTACTAGGAGAACAGATTTATCTAAGCGGTGACTTGATGATACGTAGCAGATTACGAACTCACGAAGCACGTTCCGATAGTAGCTGCTGTAGCATCTATAGGGCGTGGCTTGTTCGTATTCCCGTAGCGTTTGTAGCAGATCCACATCCAGTTGCAAATAACTCTTTAAGAATTTTTGTTTTTTTTAAATTTTTTATTAAAATGTTTAAAGCAATTTTTAAAAGAACAAAATACACGTCTACACTCCTCACACCCAGGGTAGAAGGGGATGTTCCCTGATGTTACAGAAATTCACTGATAGCGTGGCAGCGGTCACCTTTGTCTCATATCCTCGGCATGCCCCGAGCAGTTTTGGTCGTAAGCGGAATTTCGCCCCATAAGAATAAGTGGGGTAACATGAGTACTCACGCTCAGAAAGAATTGGATAGCTTCGGAGTTGATGCTCAGCGAGGGATTCTACATAACTTCCTCAACATTAGGTCGTAAGTAGGCTGTTACCTTAGTTTAAATTTTTATAAGTGAATTATGGAACGATTTTAGAAATTTATAATACTTTACTTTGTAAGACTAACTTCAACGGGCACAAGTTATAAAATAGTTAATCCTTTGTACAAAGTTCTGAACTAGTAGTTTGGCTGTTATAGTAGCGCTTCCGTTCTGTTCGCTTTCCATCGACACTTAAAGAGTTTATTATAAAGTTCTTTCTATGATATAATTCATTCAGTTATGTAAAAATTTACTATAGCCAGTTAAAGACACTAATCTAGATAAAAGCATTCATTAAAATGTCTATTACAAATATTTAATATAAATGACAATATGGTATGACGCACCTTATTGCAATTATTATAAAAAAAAATTGATATAAAACTACAATCCAATTTCTATTTAAAATTGAGTACCGATCTACACTAACAGAATAAATGAAAGTATCTATATTATGTCACATCCTGCAAATAAATGAAAAAAAGGAAAGTTTCTTGACCTTTAATTAAGTAGACGGTGTTTCATCCCTGTGCTTCAGAAAACACTTAAAGCCGCTGGTCTGCGTCTGATCTCACTTTAATAGTATCGGATTACTATCTTATCGGACGATGAGAGTGAGGGAATACGAGTAGAAAGTGCACCTGTGCTTGCGTACACACTCCTGATCCATAATCCTGTCCTGCGCTAATAATGTATAATGTATCCTTTGTACTTACGTACGTATTATAGAACATTATTACTCTTACCGAAAGGTTCGTCGTTTGGCTAGTCTCCGTTGAGACAGGCTGCCATGAAAGAAATTCTTCCAAGAGGACATTAATTTATATTTTTAGTAGGTAATCAAATCCAAAACAACATGACGTGAATAGCAATAATGTGATTAAAAATTACTTACAACATATAAATGAAAGATAACGCCATCTTTTTGAAATTTGGCGTGATAGATCTCTTTTTGCAGCAAAAAAAAAAAAAACTGGACGTTTCGGCATTTTTGTAGGACGTCGATTTAGCCACGCAACGAGATTTAATCTAGTGAGCATTGCGGCAGCAACTAATTTTATTGTACGCATAGGACCGCGTGGACTTATACTTTGACAGAGGGGAACGTCTACGTATGGCTAACGTTGCGTATGTCTACTGGTGGCCCGTGTTGCTTAATGTGCTCATAAGAGGTGACTATGGAAGGCCAGAAAATGTTATGGTTTTATTAATGGTGGTATAACAATCTTGTTTACGTCAGACGCAAAATACCAAAAAAATATTTATTATAACTTATTTCCTTTGTATTGGATAATGTTGATTTAAAAACCTATCAGTTGGGAGACAGTTTTGAGGTCGTTGAGCATAGTGCTGAGGTCCTCCAGCGATCCTGCCATAAGGACTTTTCTTTGGAAAATCCGAAGTAAGTGATTTACCCAACTACGATGTTAATATCGTATCCTTCCTAGTCAAGTAGCTTGAAAACGTGAAGAGTGAGGCGGCCCTCTGGATGGAGTAACGACATGGTAAGAGATTCAGCAAGTGGATGGGTGCAAGTGGCCCTGACCGTACTTTGAGGCATTCCTTGGAAAATGCCTAGATCAGTTGTGAACTTGTGATGATAACTTATGAAGCACAATATCCATACTGGTAACGGAAAGCAGCATCATAGTTGTTAGTTGTGTGTGTGGAAGAGGAGGCAAACGAGCATACGGATCACCTGAAGGTAAGTGATCACCGATCATGGTGCTGGGGAGGATATGCCATAACCGTCTTGCTTGGCAGACGGATTGACGATTGCAGTTCCAGACACCTTTGACACCACCTTTGACGCGACTGCCCGTCGCCGTTTTGAGTATTTCACTTCGACGTAAACGAGATAGTTATATCTTTTATTGTTCCTTAAGTGCTCCCTTAGAATCCGTAATTGCTCCACGTCTATTACTATTAATTAATTTAAAATTAATTAAAAGAAACTATCGAAAATTTAATTTTGCTATAAAACATAAAATATATACTTTATTAAATTAAACTGTATGCAAATTAATTGCTCTTTAAATGTTCCCTGAGAATTCATCATTGCTCTAGGTCTATTGCAATTAGTTAATTTATAATTAATTTAAAAAAAAAACGAAAATTTAATTTTGCTATAAAACATAAAATATCTACTTTTTTAAATTAAAATGTATGCCAATTAATTGCTCCTTAAATGCTCTCTTAGAATCCGTATGTGCTTTACGTCTATTACTATTAGTTAATTTATAATTAATTTTGAGATAGAGTGATCCCATTTGAGTGATAGCGCCATCATCAATAGAATGTAGTAACATTCTATAGGTAAAGTCATATCTTCGAATTAAATATCGTGGAGCAATTATGGATTCTAAGGAAGAATTTAAGGAGCAATTAATTGGCTTACAGTTTAATTTAATAAAGTAGATATTTTATGTTTTATAGCAAAATTAAACTTACGAAAATTTTTTTTAATTAAATTATAAATTAACCAATAGACAGACGTAGAGCAATTACGGATTCTAAGGGAGAATTTAAGGAGAAAATAATTGGCCATACAGTTTAAATTAAAAAGGTAGTTATTTTATGTTTTATAGCAAAATTAAATTTTCGATAGTTAATTTTTTTTTAAATTAATTTAAAATTAATTAATAGTAATAGACGTGGTACAATTACGGATTCTAAGGGAGCACTTAAGGAACAATTAATTGGCATACAGTTTAATTAAAAAAAAATGTTCTACGCTAACTTCCTTCTGGTGACAAGTAATATATAATTTATTTTATTTTATTTGTTTTTTTTAACGTTATCGCTCCACTAGGAATTTCTCCTGTATCGTGGGGCAGTTTACATATATAAATTTCACAAGGACAAACATCCAGACCCGGAACAATTATTTGTAGGCCATACAAATACTCGTTCCGTGCGGGATCCGAACCCGCGGCCCTTAGCGCTGCAGCTCATTGGTAAGTTATTGCGCCACGGAGCCGTCAAACTATTATTGTTATGTTATGGCGAGCTATACACATTTTGTAACGACTGTAGCTTATAAAGCTCGCGCAATGCACTGCATTATTCATTTCACTTTATGTAACTCTGATCAAATAATTATCACAAGCTCAATTGTATATTGCTGAACTGTATGAAGTAAAATTCATGTAAAATGCACTCATGATACTTAGAAATTCTTATATGCCGTGAGATGGCGGCGTAAGAGAATCCATCAGCCCATTTCGTCCCGTGGGCGAATATGGTATATGCCAGAAATATGTTGTGGCTCCAGATAAATAAAGATATAACTATCTCGTTTACGTCGAAGTGAAATACTCAATACGGCGACGGGCAGTCGCGTCAAAGGTGGTGTCATAGGTGTCTGGAACTGCAATCGTCAATCCGTCTGCCAAGCAATACGGTTATGGCAAATCCTCCCCAGCACCATGATCGGTGATCACTTACCTTCAGGTGAGCCGTATGCTCGTTTGCCTCCTCTTCCATACAAAAAGAATAATATTACCCGTAGCCGACGAGCATGTAAGCGTAAATGTACGGATATGAAAGAAGATAAAGAGGAGTGTCAGGATCCGAAGACTCTGATGCTGGGTCTCTCCTGTTGTAGCGAGCATTTATCTTAATCGTCACGCTTTGCAATCAGATTGTTGATCACAGTACCAGACGTCTCGCAACATTGACGCTGCTGCTGTCCGTCTGTCTGTCTTTGTTTTTTATATACAAAACGTGTACCTTCAAGTGGCGGTGTAAGAATATCCACTACCCCATATCATCCCGTGAGTGTCGTAAGAGGCGACAGAGGGAAATTAATGAACGCAGCAGCGTCTTCCTAATATTGAATAAAAATAAAAAATAAAAACTACGGTTGCGTACCCGCTTGCTAAGCGTGGTAACTATGTCAAAACTGGGGGATATTTTGTGGTAATCAAAATATAATAAAATAGTAAATAAAAATAAAATAAAATAATTTATTTTTCTTCACAAAACTTAAATTAATTACACAGTTGATTGGGGTCTCCATTTAAGCAAGTAATGCTTGTGTTTGGAAACCCCGCTCTTCCTTATCTAAACATACATTTTTTAATTCTAAAAACCAAAAATGGCAAAAAACCAATTACTCTATTTTAACAACAAATATTAAAAACCAAAAATAACTAAAAGTAATTAATCTATTTTAACAACCAAAAATGACAAGTACAAAAGTATATTACAAAAGTATATATATATAGTGTGCGTGTGCGTGTGCGTGTGCGTGTGCGTGTATAGCGAATTATGAAATTAGCAGGAATTTGTGTGCTTTGAGGGTTGTCATAGTAACGTATAATTGTCTAACTGAGAGCAGACCACTTATTTGATACAGTTTTTCAGTGGAAAAACGTCTTTTTTTAAAATACATGACCTTAATAAGGGTTCGTTGGGCTTTTTCCAAGTTGAGAAATTGAGTCTTTGCAGCTCCACCCCACACCGGAATGCAATACGTCATGATAGATTGTGCAAGGGATATCTATATTTGGTTAAGAAGATATATGGGAGAGTCCGACTGTTTAGTACTATCAGGTATTACGTGTCTTAGGGTTTTGAATATCCAAATCAATTTTCGGGTCCTACTGATGACATGCTCCTGGTGTGGGTACCACGATAGCCTCTGATCTACAATGACGCCGAGATATTTACTGTGAGAGACTTTTTTAATTGATGGGCAGTCACAAGTTTTGTTTTCAGCATCCTCAGTACATGTATGAATTTTAAGGCAAAAGTCAGTCTGTGGTTGAGAGTTGTTGGTAATGCTAAAACAAATAAAATTTGTCTTAGCTGTATTTAGAGTGAGGAGATTTTGTTGCAACTACAGAGCGACTCGAGCTAGACCACATTCAGCAGTAGTCTTGACAACCTCCCAAGATTCACCAGCAAAAACCACAGCCGTGTCATCGGCGTACGACAGGATTTTAGCATTTGGTATGGTCATACTGCACAGGTCGTTGATATAAATCAGAAATAAGGTTGGCCCCAGAACGCTACCCTGTGGCACGCCATATGATGACACCCCCGCATCTCCATTAGTGAACCCAGGAAGCTTTACCTTTTGTTTTCTCACGGACAGGTAGCTTTCGAAAAGAGCAAGCGGGGTCCCTCTTATTCCAACTTTTTCAAGCTTGTGCGCAAGCGTAGGGACAGAGATGGTATCGAATACTTTCTTCAGATCAAGGAAGACCGAAAAACATTTTTTACTGTGGTCGAGTTGTTCTGTTACAAATGTGCTTAATTTAAGAATTTCATCTTCTGTCGATCTTCCTTGTCTGAAGCCAAACTGTGTGGGTGCTAATATATCATATTTATTTAAGTAGTTGAGTAATCTAATATTAAGTAACTTTTCCAGAATTTTAGATATTGCTGGTTGAACGGAAATTGGTCTGTAATTACTAATGTCATCTCTGTCTCCGCCCTTGTACACAGGTATAATAATAGACTGCTTTAATGGTGCAGGGAATATCCCTGTATCGAAACATAGATTAGTTAAGTGGGAAATAATAGGAGCCTAGTCATTGACTGCCAATTTCATGAAGTCATTGGGGATATTGTCCCAGCCTGGAGCGCTGTTTGATTTTAAGCTTAAAATGATATTTTTAACTTCGTCTATGTCCGTATGTAGTAAAACAAAGGAGTGTAATGGCACCGGATTGTTATCTACAGGTCTACTAAGTGTCTCATTGACGTTCTGGGTTTAATTGGCAAGTTGCATTCCTATATTTAAGAAATAGCTATTTACGAAGTTTGTAGATTCGGTGGGCGATGATTTCAAATTGAGTAGTTCAGTGTTAGTATTTCGTGATTTATTAGTGTAAGTAATATTTTTTATGTTTTTCCATAATATTTTTTGTTATTTAAAGATTTAATAATATTTTCTTTATCATATTGTCTTTTCATTCTTTTTATTGAATTGTTACAGTAATTCCTGTATCGTCTGTATGTAAAGCGAAGGATGTCATTATGTGGGTCTTTTCGTAAGTTTTTCTGAAGGTTATTTCTGTTTCTTATACAGCGTAAGAGTCCTGCAGGTATCCACGGTTGTATTATTCTTTTACTGCATCGGATAATAGCCACTGATGTATTTACTTAAAGACTTTCAGTAATTTTATCTCTATTAATTTGTTAGTTACAGCTAATGGATCACTACAAAATAATAATTCTGATAAGTTTTTATTCTGTAGGTATTTTAAAGCATTTTCAAAATTTATCATTTGTTTAGTTTTCTTATCTTTTAGCTGTTTTTTTAATTTAGAAATTGAAAGGAGTGTAGTAAAATGATCAGTAGTGGTAGTCTGCATAACTGCGATTGATGCTTTATATTTAGATTTATTTATTTTTAGCATAAAGTGATCTAAATAGTTTTGCTCTCTTGTAGGTAGAGTATGGCCGGCTAATATACCATAGTTTGCAAGCATGTCTAAGTAGTACATTCTGTTTTGTATTCTTGTGGTCGTTCCGTAGTTTGAGGCCTAATGTTTATATTAATATCACCTGCTATTATAATACTACTATGAGAAGGAAGTGACTCGAGATGAGAGTCTAATGAATTTACAAAGTTTTCAGCATTTGGATGCGATGGAGGTGTTATTTAGAACATTTACCTACAGGCATGATGCTTGCTGTAATGTTACTTCTTTTACTTTGTGGCTTAGAGATTTTTTTATATAGACAACGACACCGTCATTTTAGTTCAATTGGCGTGTTGTACAGTAGCCTTCGTAATTGTTTAGTTGCGGGAGGGGTTTGTTTTGGTTTAGCCTACACACACTGTAAAAGTAATCATATCAGTTTCAAATGATAAAGTTGATAGGGTTAGTTAAAATCGTAAAAGTTTTTATGTATACTAACAATGTTTTGAGCTACAATAGTAAAATCATTTTTATTAATACGTATGCGCCCCTCAAGATCACTTCCTTCGCATTCAACTGCATGTGCTATCTCAATTTTGTCTAATTCCTGTATCGAGTGTAGTGAGCCACCCATTCACAGAATATAAATGTAAGCCAGAGGTAAAGATATTATGTAGGTTTTGCTTAATTTTATATTTAAAGTCAGTAAATTGTAATAGGGGTCATTAAATTGTGTAGATATTATTAAATAAAATATATTTGGCTATAGCTGGACCATTAACAAATGAAGTTCCTGTGTGTGTGTGAGAAACAAATGAGTAGTTTGTGTAACGGTGAGTATATGAATATGCTTTGTGTATGTTTTTGTGAGTGTGAGTGTACAATATGTATGAGTGTGTACAATATGTAGGTGTGTGTGTAAAAATGATGGATACATTTGTTGAAAGTTGTCTAGAGTTTCAGTATTTACAAGTTGCAAAGCGAGCATAGTTTTGTGAAACATAAACAAACCCCTAATAACACCAGAGTTAAGACACAAAAAATTTTTTAGATGCAGTAACCCATAGCAATAGCCAAGGTTAATCACGATCAATATTAAATATACGAATAGTCAGACTTGCTTTAGAAGTAACGTGTGTACCTGTTGTTCCGATTTTATCTGCACGATAGGGGACTGCTCAGTTTTACGCACATAAATTATGCCATAGGATCTCCACACAAATTTGTACCCTTTAGATTTAGCTAGATCACGAGCTAGTAGTAGAGACGGGAAGCCTTTTGAGTTAAATTCTCCGAAAGGAAAATCGGTGTGTCAGCGTAGGACTTTAGATCTAGGTGCTTTGCACATAGTTTGGTTTTGTTTCTTATATTGAAGTATTTAGCCATTTTCAGGATATCAGTCTTGAGCAAAACAGAGCCGGTTTCTACTACAATGGGGGTGCTCTTTTGATCAGGCTTTTTACTCCTCACTGTGTATATGTATTTGATGTCCGACTTGTTAATTTTACAGTCAATAGTTTCAGAAAGCGTTACAACTATTTCCAATAGGTCTTGTTTTGTTTCAGACTCCTTTCTGGGCACACCCCTTTTTCAAAATTAGGCTTACGTGACGCAATTTGTAGATCATCTAGTTTATCCTCTAGGAATATTATATATTCCCTATCTTGTCTTGTTCGTTCCTCCAGGATGTTTATTTTTTGTTTCAGCTCCTCGTTCTGCAAAGTTACAAATGTCAGGGAAACCTCAATATTTTTGTTTGTGTCTTGAATTTCTTTCATTGTTAAGTTTAGTTGCTTCATTTCTTCCATTTGCGAACTTACTAAAGTAATTACAATTTGTCTCATCTCCATCTTAAAGGCTTCATACTGTTGCGGCGATGCCTGGACAGGTCTGCGTAGGCGATCAGACACAGCGTTCAGGGGCGATTCATTTTCATCTGTCAGGCATTGCATTTATTGACATCTCTGGGTCCGACAGTGCTCTATTTAGTGTTGGATTCGTCATCGAAAAGTGCGCTAAAGCAAAGTACCAGGCAAGCGAGTGGAGTGGCAAGGCGGTGGATCTAGTCAGGTAACTGTAAACCATAACTAATAATTCAATTAAACCAGCCATCATGATTTCATAGATTTTTCTTCAGACATCACTTACAATTGAGGAGTAAATTTCCACCCCCACCACATGGCTGGCTTGTGATTTACACAAAATAATTTGTCATTTTACTTCCTGTAAGTTGATTAAAACTAAAAAACATTTTGGTATCAGTTTTCTGGTATCTTACACGCTGGTTAATTGTTTTACCTTTAAATAAACTTTGTGACAGGCAACATTTATCATTTTGTAATAAATAGTTTCCGCAAAATAAAATTTATCTTTTACTTTTTAATAAGTTCATCAGTAGTTAATAATTGTATTAGAGTTCAAATTTATACTTGGCTGAATAAACATCAATGAAAATTTTCCCTCTCTAGTCTTAATAAAAACTTGCTTAACCCTTTTCCGTTTTTCCATATTAGATTCGTAACTCTTATATTTTCCCTAGCAAAAAGCCAGTGGCCTTTGTATTAAGAGCATTTGTTGGTTGAGGATCAAAAAAGTTTAAAAACCTCACCCTTACCTAAAGTCAAAACAATAAAATTTTGAATAATTCATAAGCATAGTTGTGTTGTGTATTATATACGTAAAATGAAAAAGTGTTTTCTTCAAACTTAATAAAAGAAATACATATAATTTTTCACAAAAGTCATGTTTTCTAAAAAGATTTTTCAAAATACTTATGAATTACGTGTTTATTGCATCATAACCTGAGCATTTTAATCCATGTCATTCATTATTTAAAGTATAACGCATCGATTCTTAATAAGAGTTAATTTGCCAAAATTTGTATCGTACCTACTAGTTTACTTTATAAACATGATGTTTCTATTTTTGTAAGAAAAAAAAAATACAATAGAAAGACAATCCGTGTAGTAAAGGTGTAAGAGCATGCACTATCCCATATCATCCCGTGAGTATTGTCAGAGGCAACATAGAGGAAACTGAAACAGCAAGGGGAGCAAGGTCTTCTTGATAACAATTAAATGATAATAATAATATCCGTCTGCAAGTTTTGGCATGAGTGGTAAGTGAGGGATATTTGGCATACATACCAAACCTGAACCTTAACTATGAGGTAAACTGTAAGGGATCCCTGTGTTCAGCAGCCAAATATAGAAAGAGAACCAAACACTTAAATTATTACATGGAACTATTCCCTGTGGTACAGTGCCAAAAATTACGGCTACTTTTCTTAATTTTATTATTTTTGTTTATATAAATATATAATAAAAAAATATATTACAGTTTAAGATAACTTTATTAATCATAAGCTGTGATGATCCTAGTGAGAATACTGGGTCATAGTCACGTAATTATTGTATTATTCAGACGTCTGGAAGTGGGGGAAAATTTAAACACAAAATTTCATTACACTTTTTTTTAAACTGAAGTGACAAACGCACTTACAGTCCACGTGATAGTGTATATATATTTTGGTTTATTCGAACTTCGTTACCTTTTTTTTCTCATTATTAGTTTACGTTTGCTGCACTACCTGCCATATGTTTATCTCTGCTTAGCCTAATGGTTGAATGGGAGAGAATACCTTAAAGCATTAAGTCCGCCATATGTACGATTTCTATTTTTGTGCATAAAAGTTTAAATAAATAAGTACCCTTTACTGTTAATTGGTTCGTTGTCACCATTGGGAGCTGAGATGGAATGCCTCACAGCCTGTAATTATATTGGCTCGTTATACCCTTCAGACCGGAACACAGCAGTGCAAGAACTGGTAATTAGCGGTAGATATAGATAAGAGTGTGGTACCTACTCAGACGGACGCTTAGGTAGAAAAGAAGTCCTATCACCAGTAAAACATTCATTCAGACATAGAAACATATAGGTGAAGCTACTATAAAGTGTGTAAAAATCATTGATTTTGCTACATTTATTTGCAAGAAATCTCAAAGAAAAAAGCAGCAAAGCACTGAAAAGTCAGCACGTTAACACTCAAAACCTGCAAAATATCATAAAAGTCAAGTAATATAAGATCGTCTCAAATGTCTGATGGTAAAATTTAACTTCAGGTCGTATACTAGCATTTGATAAAAGCACCTCTTGCATTTATAAATTAGTAGCTTTCTTAAAATTCTTTTTATTTGTTATATAAAATAAAATTTTGCTTGGTTGCCTTTACCTTTCGTTTTGATGAAGTATTTAAATCCTTCCCTCATTAAAAATAAAATTACTTCCAAGAGGAAAGAAGATCGTTCGTTAAACACTTTTTGTTTTAATTTTACCTATTCAGCTTATTTTAATGATAATGTTATTTTATCTGCTTATAAAACCGCTTATCCGTGGAAAATATAAATATTAGGTCCTTACATATGAAATTAGCGTTTTGTACGGGAGGAATATAAAGTCAATTTTTTTTTGTAAATATATTTAATCAAAGTATGCACCGTTGGTATCTATGCACTTTTGCCATCTCATAGGTAGTTCATTGACCCCTTTACTAAAAAAACCATGGGGGCGAGAATCAATAAACTCTTTGAAGGCGGTTTGGACTGCCGCATCGGAGTTGAATTTTTTTTCTTGTAAGTAGTTGTCCAAATTCCGGAAAAAATGGTAATCTGTTGGAGCAAGGTCCGGGGAGTACGGTGGATGTCGCAGACATTCCAATTGTAGCTCATCTAACTTAGTGGTTGTTTGTTGAGCAGTGTGTGGTCTTGCGTTGTCGTGAAGCAGCAGTGGCCTAGAGCGATTGACCAATCTCGGTTGTTTAGCAGCTAGTTCTTCCTTCATGGTTTGCAGTTGCTGACAATATATATCTGCCGTAATCGTTTGGCCAGATTTTAGAAAGCTGTAGTGAACGACACCGGCGCTAGTCCACCAAACACTCACAAGTAACTTTTTCAGAGTCAATTTTCGTTTAAGGCAGGATTTGGCTGGGTACAACGTACTGCTGGTAACAAAACGGCTGGGTAACAAAACGCTAATTTCATATGTAATGACCTAATAATAATAGATTGGAAAAAAATTACACGCATGGGTTGCTGAATGCATTAGAATACTTGGTCATAGCCATAAAGTTTTTGGTTCTAAATATATCTGCAATGTTTTAGATTTTTAGACATACGGGAGAGGGTAAAAACTGAATTGTGAAATTCCATTACATTCATACATTCATACAAACATACATATCATAGATACATAAAAGGCAAGCTAATAAAAACGTGTCAATAAAAAGAACTAAAGTAACAGCCCACATGAGTTCCACTGCTGGAAACAGACTTCCTCTTTCTTCTGAGAGGGTTTAGAAGGTGAGAAACGCAACCAGTCAATTCCCACTACGTCTCTTAAGTCGTGAGTCCAGCGATTGCGAGGTCTGCCTACTCTGTGTTTTAAGTACCAATCCAGGATTTTAAACGATTCAACGGCCACCGGTCGACCCCAATCGTAACCTGCCTTCTGCCACTTTAACTTATTAATTTTAAAATATTATTTAAAAAAATGTTCAAAAAATGCAATGAAATAAGTGGCTATTAAATTTGTTATTGTTATCTATATATATATATTATTTTTCATATCATTTATTTCTCTTTTTTTTAATTGTTATACCTTGCGTTTTAAGAAATACTTGTAAATATAATAGATATATCGATAAACAAATTATAGTAATAAGAACATAAGAATAGGGAGGGAAACTAGCCCCTGAAATAAAGGTATGATATCCTAGTATCCTACTAAGATGCGTTTATGGGAAAAGCCTGAAAGATCTCGTGGGCTCCGAAAGATGGCGGTATAACCGGCTGGCAACGGGGAGCAGCGTCAAAGGTGCAAGATGTCTTGTACTGCGATTGCCAATCCGGTTACCACGGCAGGGGCTTATTAAAAAGTTTTGGAACGAAGTTCTTTATCGGACGGTACGAATTTGGCAGATGGGGGCTAGGCGAGAAAAAGTGTAAGATTTTACCGACCCCTTATGACGTAGTGTAGAAGACGGCTTTGGCGGCTATAAGGAAGCGAGATGGAATAATATCCATCCCCCTTGCATTTATTCTTATCTTGCCATGAAAGAAATAATTAAATTTTTGGTCCGATCTAAAAAAATTTTTTAATTTTTTGAATATTAAAAATTAATATTCAAAAAATTAAAAAAAAAAATTAAAAAAAAAATAATATTAAAAAAACTGAAGGTGCTAAAACGGGCTAACTATGACATTAGGACGTCAAACACCTCAGTCTCCCCCATGGTCACAATTAATAAAATTAAACGCGATAAAATCCGTAAAAATAGTTTTATTCAATGTGTAGTGTTCGCGTAAATATATTGTAAGAAATCATTATGCATTTTATTTTTTAATAGAGGATAGATATAGATGTAGATGGTGATGATGATGATGATATATTAAGGACCACAGTGTCCACTTCCCATCAGGTGGACTGTGCGCTCGTTTGTCACCCTTATTTTATAAAACATGGGAGAGGGTCGTGCCCAACAATGGACTGTTACGGGTTGTATAAAAAGAAAATAATAGGAATATGTGAAAATAATATTCTAAAATCTCTTTTAATTATTATCTACTTGTATTTGCTATGTGATTCTGCGTCCGACTCGATTAATTCCAGGAAAAAACGACAGCTACTGGAAATGGGCTCCCAATTAAGATCAGTACGTTTTGACAGCGATGAACACTATAAAACCAACACTTTTAGATGTGCCTATAACCGGATAGTTAGTGAGAACTTATAGTGATCATGTGTTGAATTTGACAAATATAAAACAATTTGGATGTTAATACTATAAATTATTATTTTTCACAATTGAAAGATATTTTAATTTATTTAATAAATTTTTACCTAGCTGATTTTAAAACGAAAAAGGTTCTCAATTCGAGTGCATGTTTTTTATGTATGCGAGTGTATGTATGTCAATTGTGAACCGATTTTAATGTTTTTTTAAATAAATAGGCTTCAGGAGTGGTTTCATATAACTTTAAATTAAAAAATTTACCTCTGAGGGTTGGAAACATAGGGGATGCAGTTTTTAAAGTAACTATTTAGACGACATTCAAGTTGTTACGTTGAGCTCGTGTGATATTGCTTGTATTAAAACAGGCCGAATATAATTAAATTCTAAAATAAGTAAAAACCCGTTTTCAAAAACTTTAAAAGATTTCTTCTGAATTTGGTGCTAAGACAAAGAGTTGAAGAATTAAAGTCCGGCTTCAGAAGCTATTAAATGATGAGGAGATTATTTGATATATTTTAATTTTTTGAAGTCGGTTCTACTTATTAAACATTAAAACATTATGACACCCAGTTCACCTGATATTAGTACATAAATTAGGAAGCATAGCATCTCTACCAGTTAAAAGGGTCTCTGATTATCTTCTGACTATACAACACACAGCTGTTGTGCTGGTATTTTAACTATAAAAGACCCAGGTGAAACAAAAGCAAAAAAATGGATGTGGCCGCTATTCCATTTACTGCCCTTTGCCTCACTATAAACTGCTCGTTTGGTGACTAATTAGTTCCATTTTTTGTTAAAGAAAAACTACAAAACCAATTTTAATGATAATAGCAATTAACTTTGCAAATAAGCATCGAATAAAATTGATATGGAGACGATATGATATTTTTTTCTTGAGATATGCGATTAAATAGTTTGTTTAAAAAGCTCAGAGATTTCAGAGATTACGTTCATCAGTAAAATTTATGCCATTCATTTAAGTTTTTGGCTTTTCGCTTTATGCTGGGTTATTACGCCCTTATAAGCTCAATATAAAATTTAAACATTGCTTGTTAATATTTAATTAAAAAAGTTTTAATCGTATAAAAAATGAAACATAACACATAAGACATGTCCGAAATACAACAACATGGGTTGTAATAATGACATTAAAAAGTGACATCGGGAGTTTTGGCAGGAATTTGACGGCGTCGGCGGATTGTTGCTCATGTGTTATCGTTTTATTAATGATTTGAACATAGACTTAGAATATACTGGCGTATAGACGACCAGACAGCCTAAAACGCGTGACTAATTTTGATTTGTCATTGTGTGCGTTAGCTAGTGATGTACATTTTACTTACAAAGACTATCGAAAAATGATTGTTAAGGAAGCGGTAAAAAGATTAAAAAAATATTTAGTGCGAATAACAAAAAGTGCTGAATTTTTACCATGATAGTTCTAAAATAATTAAAAATATTCATATAACATTTTCAGGAATAAGCTGAACCTACTACTGCCTTTTGTTGGATTTAATTCAAATGTATAAAATCTAGGTGACTCTACCGATAAACTTAAAAAAACTGCCCAAGAATCAGATCGGAAAGTTGTATTTTCGAGCTATGATCTTTGGAGAAAAATATTTACTGCCGTGGACAGTTTCCCCGGAATTTCTTTTTCAACATATTGTTAATATAGGTAGATTATTAACTAAGTATATACCTGTTTATATTTTATAAAATGTTTTGATGGGGAAATAAAAAACGGGGACACGGTGTACATAATGACTGCTTTATTTTTCATATAAGTATTACTTTTGATAATTACAAACATTTATAATTAATAATTAAATACATTATAGAAGTTTATTTTAACATTCGACTTAAATATGAATGTAAACTTAATAATTTAAGTAAGGAAACTTGTAGGAATCAGTTGAATAAGATTGCTCTGTTTAAAGGCCAATATGTTTATGAGGCTTCATCATGCTTAATGTTTATATTATTTCATCTGTCCCTGAAAAGTATAAAATAATAATAAACTTATTATCATTTTGCTGCATGAATTTTAAAAACATAATGATCTTAACACAGTAAAGTGCACTAAGTATCTGAGGATACAGATGCACTCTCTATTCTCTCAATCTCGATATTTTAAGAAAATGGTCACTCATTCATGGACTGACCACGGCAAGTGCAACTTAATCTCGCAGATCTATTGATCCGCGCAGCTATTACTTAACCACGAGTTCCTCTTCTCTACGACTTACGCTGTTTACGATGAACCACGCTATTTAAACCCTCGGCACAATTTCGTCGGCCATCAAGCATGAATCGTGCATCGAGCGTTGTGAGTATCAAATACTATGGAAATTATACTATCGCGTCTCATGCACGGACGTCTAGTGGCGCTTCAAGAGCATTACTAAATATCTATACCTAACTACGCTAAAAGTTTTATCATTGTGACTTGGGAATATGATCCGAAGCTCCGCTCAACCCCTTGGGGTAAATAGTATGATGCTATGAATATTGTACTAGTGTGACCGTGAAGCTGTGCGGTTGGTTAAGTAAGGTTATACATTTATTTTGTTTGATAAATAGATACTTAGTTGGGTTCATAATTCTTTAAAGAGGATAATCTCAAGATTGTTTTATCTTTAACCCTTATGCTGCCGTGTCAGTCACTTTGCACGGAGTACTGCATTTAAAGGATGACTGACGGCAGTGTATGTGTTAATGTACTACAGTTTTATAATGTATAAAAATCTGTCTCTATTTTTATCTAAAGTTTTGAAAGTTAAGTTTTTGAAGTCTTATTATAACAATATTATACTTACTACCTTTTAATAAAATTGTTTTTATTCTACTTTTTCTTTCATACTTCTCAAGAAAATGTTTGCTGAAAATTGTTGAGTTCTTCTTTGGATTCCCTAACTTACGTCAATTAACATAACCTTTTTCTAATTATAGAATCCGGAGGAATCTGTTTGGCAAACGGAAAAATAGAAATATATTTTAGAACATAAACCAGTTTATTTTCTTGTTGTGTGGGAGTCTATCGATTAATTAGAAACATTCAAGATACAAAAATATCGATTAATTTGATATAGTTGAGTCAATCCCTAGCGTACATGTAAAATATTTTGTATAAAAATGTATTTACCAAATTCACGCAAATTATCAACAACGTGACTTTTTTCTTTGCAAAATATCAAAATTAACAAAATAATTAAAAACATTCTATATTTTACACAGTATATAACATAAATTTTAACCAAAAATAAACGCGTCATAACATTGACGACGTCTTGAGAATTTACCTGTGAAATGTGCAATTATCAGGGTTATTTCTATTATTAACACCACATTGACACACAAAACAAGTAAACATTTTGTAAAAAAGTTACTTATTAAAAATAACACTAATTACACTCTAAATAATTACAAAATATCTAGGAGCTATTTCTTGCGTGCCGACTTGTGCCGACATGTCATTCAAAGTCGGTTACAGAGTCATGAGATTTGGTATCCTTTTCTATCTTGCATTTTTGCCATAAAGAATTTTCTTCTCCCTTGCACACTATGTTGGTCTATACGCCAGTATATTCTAGGTCTATGGATTTGAAGTGGATTGTGATATGTAAAAGTGACGCGATTTTGTGTATTGTCTGCGCATGACATGACGAAACAAGTGCTCCGATGTTGATTTAAACCTCAAGCTATTTTGTTCACTTAGGCGCCTTAACAACTTGAGTTACTGTCGTCATCGACTGTCCGCTGGCTTAAGCTGTCGTCAAAACCTTCAAAAAGCTTCATAGCATCTGCATAGGCATATTGTAAAGCAGTTATTTAAACTAAATATTAAAATGGATGGAGCTGGATTTCTTATTATTTGATACTGGCAAAACCTCGCTTTAACTTCTCGTTTTTTTTATTACTACAATTCTACCAAAGTACGCTTTGTGACAAGTTGAAGCTAAGGAATTTTTGGTTAACATAGTTCGGGTAGTCAGCAACATGTCCATGAAAAGTTTAGAGCATAATTCGTAACATAGCACCTGAATCGTCCCCTTGGGAATTCACCACCTTGACTATGAATTCCGTTGGGTCTAGTTTAACGGAATTCAATTCGTAGTGTATCTATGATGAGAAGTAATTTACTATATGCATGGAATATATTCTATTTAAGAAGTGCTAATCGGGATTATTTGTAGTGTTAACAGCGTTTCTATTGTTTTAAAAATAAATGTGAAATAAATGTTTATTTCTGCATCAACTCCGTTGCAGTATGTAAGTATATTTCTTACAATATTATTTGTTTAAAATATTTATTTACATAACACAATATACAATATTTTATTATATACAATATTAAAAACTATAATTAAAAAAAAAAACTAAAACTAGTAATTTAATTATCAAACAGTCTACTCCACGCGGTATCGTGCCAAGAACTGGCTGCGTTTCCCGCTGAATGGCTATACTTAGCCTTTGAGCGAAAAACCAACCCTCTTATCACCAGCAACAGCCGCGGATGGGTTCCTTTAGAACTTCATCGCACGTGGACCCCACGGACCGATAGTCTCTGGCAAATGGCACAAATATGTAGTCATCTCTCAGAGACTCATATTTGCGCCACTTACTCAGTTCAGCTGCCTCTGATGCCGCTCCGGCTCTGAACGAGGTACCCTGAGATGAGAGGCCGCCAAAGTGTCTACAGTAGCATCCCACTAAGGACTGCCTCTCCCCGGGACCAATGTCATACCGTCAGGTCTCCTGCCATCGTCTCTAAATATTCCACAGGGCTCTAAAACCGAGGAACATTTATGGAGACGAGTCCTTCGGATGACATCGTTCAAAACCGTGCCGTGAAACCTACAACACTTTTCTTACAAAAGTCCGTGGAGCCAAACTTGTCGACGCTGCTGCCACAGGGGCACTGATGGGGTTGACAAATCGCCGCTCCTAGTCGGATTCCTACAGCGATGCGCAAGCTTTCCCCATCAAATGTGCCGAGATTGCTTGATGGTAAAGCATGTAACCAGTGACTAGATTCCTTAGTCGAAACAGCTAGAAGTCGTGCCTTATCTTGGTCACTATGGAAATTATGAAACAAATCTTTCTGCACCTCTGTAACCAACGAGAATATCCACTGTTTTGTTGGTTAACTTCAATGGAATATTTTCGCCGGAACAGAGCGTTTGCCATGTCTGCCCTGCCTCCATAAAAAGCACAGGTCTACTTTATTATTTAAAATTATATTTACAAAATTACTGACACTATGCACGGAAGCAAGGAAGAGCAGGCAATGCAACGCTAGAAAGATTTCTCACCAATACCACCAAATTTATAGGTAAAGTAGCTTGAGTCCAGGCTGTTGTATTTAAAGTTAAATTTAGAATTTTTCTACAGCTATTTTAAGATTATTATTAATATCTTTAAAATATCCGAACATTTCCAGACTGGACTCGAGCGGAGTTAGTATGTAAAATCTAGGTACAAGGAGACAATATTTTAAGATAAGTAAGCGCAATGTGGGGGGCTTAATTTAGTTATCAACGTGGTTTAAAAACTGTTCAAATTTTTTTTAAAACAGGTTTAACTATCGAAAAACAACGGGGCACCTAGCAGGTATAGTGATTCCATATTGACAGTTTTTATTCCTGGAAAATATGATTGAAATTTTGAATTAAAGTGTCTCTGTGAAGTAGATAAATTATTGGAAAAAATATTTCACATTGTGCTATTTGGTTCAAGACCAATATTTTAAAATTTCGAAAAATATAAGTAAGATCACTGAGGACGTCATCTGATCTACCTCCCAGTGTACCGTCGTCCAGGTACCAGATATTCAGCTTAGTTTCAAATTTCAAATAATGGGTTGAATTCCCAAACTGAAAAGTGCTGGACCTAGTGGGTCACCCTGCTGAACACCGACTGCAGAATCAATAACATGGTTTTCGTAAAACAAGTTAGTATTTTGACTGTAACATTGCCAAACGTAGTGATAAATTTCGGGGTATTGTTACCACTTCTTTCAGCAAGTTACCCTATCGATAGAGTTAAAAGCATTCCTTAGGTCCAACCTTCACAGAACATCTGCCGTACCGCCGTCTCACAGCCACCTCTGGTGCCAAAGCCTGGTTGAGTGGGCTGAAACATTGTCTTAAGGTTGAGATTATGTGCAAGCTAATTTTGAAGTTAAGCGTCGAAATGTGGAACCAACGGCAATAGGACGGATACCATTATCCTTTTTTGAAGCACATAATCTTGCCCCATATAAGAATGGAATGAAATTTGGATTAACATTACCAAAGCATAAAGTTACATAATTTTGTAATGTCATTAGAAGTACTCCGCCAGCGTCACCGGCAGAAGTGCTAAGATCTTTAAGATGTTTAGGCGTAATTCCGTCAATGCCGCCAGCAGAGCCATTCGAAAATGACATAATTGCTTCTAAAGTGTCTTTTCAGAAATTTGTAAGGTTGCATAGAAGTCTTGGGAGGCAGCGGTAAACCCTGAGAAGGATTGACCGAAGGATGCTTCTGACAGAAGGCTTTCAGAATTCGACATTATGAGGCCAGGATATCGTCTGAGAATAAAATACAGGATGCATTTTTAGAGTCGCCATCCATTACTTTAACTCAACTACTTTTTAAATCAAATTTAGGACGTGGTCGAGATAAATGAGTATTAATTGGGTAATCTAAATTTTGAAAAGATGTCTCTTTTAGTTGAGACGTAATTGATTTATTGTTGTTTTATCAAAATGAAAATGAGAATACGTGAAAGTAAATAATTTTGCCAACTCTTTTCACTATTAGTGAAACAATTTGAATAGTGCATGACAATGCTTTAGCAAGCTACATCCTCGCACCTCTAGGAATTCTTTTAACCACTGGTACATTACGATGATAATTGTAAATTTGCTCCGAAAAAAATTTGTGTCATTAGAGGAATTACTAATAGAGCTATGAATTTCTACATTGGCTGTGAAGCCGAAATACTTTACTATGGCATCGTTTGATATGTATATTTAATCTTCTTTTACCTTTAAACAGCCTACCGTCGGTACAATTTTGACACTGTAGAAATCCGGCTGTGAATGTGCGGAGCAGAGATATTCATTAAAATCTAAACAGATCTCTACAGCACTCAAAGTCTTTATATTACATAATTTCATATTGACTTGAAATCTGCTGCACCCATCTTTCCTGAAACACAATCGTTTACAGCCTAAATAAGCACTTTTACTCTATAAATGAAATATTATCACATTACTTCCCTTGATTTATTCCATATTGATAAAAATTGTATGTAGTTGTTATGCTTTGACAGTTGACAACGACGCAGCAGAAATATTTTCCTTTATAAATGAGTATTATGTCTGAAATCATAAAATAATTATTACAATAACTGTCTTATATATTTACTGATCTTTTTGTTGAAATTTGTAAGCCAGAATTGGCCTCTAAATAACAAAATAAAATAAGTTAAATATACGTAGCTTTTGACAGTTGAAAAATTTTGACATCAATCCCATATTATCAATTACATATTATTTTATATGTAAATTAAAAGATATTCCGATTCAGTGGTCCTTTCCTTTATAATTTGTTTTATCATAAATCAAAGCTGTCAATTACCGCGTACACCGCTATGCCGACGACCTTAATTTAATTATTTTTTATACAGAATTGAAATGAACAAAATTAATGTTGAATATTCATCAAAAAAAAAAGTTCAACTACAATAACATTTTTGTTATGGTTGTATTTTTTATTTGACCCAAAATGA
Organism: Parnassius orleans; assembly: GCA_029286625.1. Lineage (NCBI taxonomy): Eukaryota > Metazoa > Arthropoda > Insecta > Lepidoptera > Papilionidae > Parnassius > Parnassius orleans. The sequence continues at coordinate 47,251 of JAGSMP010000579.1, forward strand.
AATTGGTATAAATGGTTTTATTATAAATTATAAGAATGTTTACATTATCCATTTATTACAGCCTATAAAAGTCCACTGCTGAACACATAGATTCATAGAGTCTCCCCCATAGATTGCCTAATTTGACCATAGTTGCCACGCATGGAAACCGCAATTTTTTATTATTTTGAGCTTTTATCAGGAAGATGTTGCTGCCCATCTCCTGTTTCAGTTTTACTCTGTCGCTTCTTACGACATCCACGGTCTATAAAATGTTAAGTAAGGCTATTTTTCTACCGACTTCAAAAAGAAGGAGGTACTCAGTTCGACTATATGTTATTTTTTTATGTGTATGATACCTCATAACTTTTTTCTGCGTGAACCGATTTCAATGATTCTTTTTTATTTGAAAGCTGGTGCTTCTCATGTGGTCCCATATAAATTTGATTAAGGTCTGAATAATAATTTTTAGTTATTCTTAATAACTTATATTGAAGTCAAACTTACAAGATTTTTAATTTTTAATTTTAAATTATAATGAAAATAATTGCATAATTTTTAAATGCATCGAAGACGACTCCACAACAATTTACTCTCAAGAATTACTTATTATCTAGCTTGATAAAATAAAAACTGTATGAAGTCAATTTAGTAATAAATAATAAAAAAGTTAAAGATATAATTAAAATTTAAAATTTTGTACAACCAACTGCAATATAAGTTATTAAGAATAACTCAAAACTATTGTTCAAACCCATATGCGACCATGAGAAGCTTTCTAAAAAAAATCTCGAAATCAGTTCACCCAAAATTATGAGGTAACATACATAAAAAGAAACATACATCGAATTAGTACCTTCTCTTTTGAAGTCAGTAAAAACTACAAATATGAATAGAAAAATCAAAGATTTTCATTTTTACAAAAATGGAAATAAGTATTCATAACATTTAAAAAAAAATTGTGGTCAATAACTTTCTATGTATAATACTAATTGAATTAAATGGATTGAACTAGATGGAGTGACGACCTGGTATGACATGCAGGAAGTCAATGGATGCAGGTGGCTCGGGACCGTGCTTTGTGGCATTCCTTGGGGAGGCCTATGCTCAGCAGTGGAGTTGTGAAGGGTTGTGATGATGATGATAATGAATTGAACTAAATGTCGCTAACGCTCACAAGTATATACCAGCATCATCATATTGCTAGAAGTCGGACTGGAATCGGCGTAATACAGCAATCAGCAAGAACAGTTGGTGTATCTTCGTGAACTGTACAGCATATTGAGTGTATTTTGAAACGTCTCATCTCAACAGCGAGGGAAGCTCGAGGTCGTGTGAGAGCGTGGTTCTTTCCCGGTCTACCGGCCGGTTCGAGCTGCAACCGCTATTTTTCTAACGCTTCCAGCGTTGGGAAAAAATTGAATTTCATTTTCTATTTTTTCGCAATTTCTAAACTCTTTTCATACTTTGACATTTTCAAAGAATATTTTATTCATAACAACGTATTCACTATACTTTTTTAATTTTCTCTTTTTTCGTAAAGTAAAAAAATATACTGGGCACCTCTTATAATTTCTAAGCGGGATTTAGAACAAAAAAGTGTCCAGCGCGCTGTTCCAATACGTGTTGTCGGACTTAAATAACGAATTTCTCAGATATAGTTTTCTCACGATGTTTTCCTTCACCATCGAACTCGTGGTAAATCATATAATTTAATTAACAATTTCATTGGTGTAAGCGGGGATTGAACCCGTATTCATAGCGTACTGTGAAATAACAGCAAGCTTTAGCCCCTAAACTAACACAGCTCCGTAGTTAATTATTTTTCGTATTTATTTATAAATTTTATTGCATGGAAGATGAATTAACTGCCTCTTTGGTCTAGTAGAAGAGTGACTGCTGATCGTGTGGTCCTGTGTTCGAATCCAGTAATAGGGTTTTTTGTCAAGAAATTCTCAGTAGCAGCAGTAGGAAATTTGGCGGTATTTCACACTCGTGCCTTGGAAAGCACGTAAAGCCGTTAGTTCTGCTAATCTCTCTCCGGTCGTGTTCGATTGCCGTCCTATCGGACAAGTGATAGAGTGAAGAATTACAGAGTGCACCTGTGCTTGCTTGCGTACACACTCGTGCACTTTAATCCTGAAAAAAGTAACTTTATTATAGAAGTAAGGATGTAATGATTTACTGATGTAAAAGCCTTTTTTTTGTATGCGAGCAGCTATGCAGGTCTAGAAATACCAGTATCACTGCTACTTGTAAGATCTATTGTGATCGCTGCTATGGCTATAGTTCACTGCTAAGCCCTATGTCTTCGATGCATTGAAGGGTTGCTTAGGTGTGAGCAACTTCACCTCTTCTGGGCGAAGTATATAGTTTCCTAGAGGAGTGTTACGTTTGCGCATTAAGGGTCCACAATTAGTTAGGATGTGCAGAGACGTTTCTTCGGTAAAGGAACAGAACCGGCACATCCTTGAGTTGCTTAGTCCCAGGGTGGACATGTGATTTCTGTAAAACCCTTACATCTGAAAAACATACCTGTTCAATACATTGAACACATAATTGTTTAAGTAAATTCATTATAATTATTAATACCTAAAAAGATTAAAATTGTATAAAATAGTTTAATATAACATAAATAATAATAAATTAGATAAAATAGTAATAGTTATAGCTATAATAGTTAGTAATATCTATTACAACTTAAATAAGGAGAAGATGTATTTATTTATAGCAATATAATGCATCAATAAATTTCAGTGGCAACACTGAATTACTTGTTCTTCTCCATTTTGAACTTGGCTATAGCAAGTACGTTGTTAAGATGCACTAAATTAATAAATCCAGATTTACTGGTTAAAATATTCTTAGCGTGTTTTACTTAACATGTTAAAGTGGTATTTCGAGCCTGATATGAACCATCGACCTATGGATGTACAGTCCACATATAATTAATATGAACAAATATATACCGAATTGAAATGGTAATGGCGCAGTTCTAATTTTTACCTGACCACTTTTTTATAGGATAAGGGTGATAAACGAGCACACGGTCCACCTGATGGTAAGTGGTTGCTGTGACCCATAGACATATACATCTATCCTCATTAAAGAATCGATATGCAAATGCGTTGTCAGCCGTGAGGACTAAGATAGAGTGCCTCTTTTCCAGTAAAAAGGGTCCGGTTCTCTAAACTCACCATACGAAACACAGCAGCGTTAAGCTGCTATTTTACGCTGATATTCTGTGAGAGCGTGGTCCATCCCCGGTCGAGCCGACCCATTCGTGCTACAACTACTTATACTACTAATATAGCTGCAGCATGGCTCTACCACATACATAGATACGACTTAGTAGACCACTTGTATAGATTACGACATTTTTTTGACAACCATAAATTCTGCAAAGTATAACAGAGTATAACTTAGATGTTTGAGAAGAGTTAAAAGAATATTAAAAAAAATTAGTAACGCTATTAACATTTACTAACACTTCATTAACCACTTCAATTAAGCTTAAAATGCTTGTGATTTGAGATTATGAGATCTCAAATAATTAAAAACTGCATATTTGGAAGAAGGAAGTTTTTAATAATTATTTGCTGTCCATCTCCTGTTTAAGTTTCCCTCTGTCGTCTTTTACGAATCCACGGAATGATATGAGAAAGTGGATTCTCTTACGCCGCCACTATATAACATATTATGATACCAATATTTATATAGTTTGTAAGAAGATATTACAAGATAGTCACTTTTGTTCGCACTAAATCAGGTACGCGAATAAAACAACTTTTCAAACACGCTAAATAAACTTGTAACTGATCATGTTCCCGCTGCCGCGGCGCCATAAAAGCGAAACGGTCAACAAACACTCGTTTATACTCGGATGCGGTGCTCGAATGGCTGCCGTTGAGTGTATAGGTATTAAACTGATCCCTTCAACTATATTATTGCTACAGTTACGCGTTTCAACTTGCAACTATGTTTGTGAGAATTTACTGTACTCACACTATTTTTAAAATCTGTGTTTTTCCAACAAAACGTAAGTGGTGAACGAACTAACAGTCAGTGATTTTAAGTGGCTACTGCAGCTATAGAGACCTGAAAGCAACTTCAAGCAAAGAAGGCTACAGATGCGTTGCCACGTCTGAGGAATAAGACGGAATGTCACATGCATATAATTATACTGGATCTCTATGCCCTTAAGACTGGACCACGGCACTGCACGCATTGCTGCTTGGCGGTAGAAATAGGTATGGGTGTGGTACTTACCAGAAGGATTCGTAGGCATGAAAAGTATATTAGAGAATAATTTAACCTGCATATTTAGTATCAAAATATATTTTACTTGAAAGTGATAAAGTTACTTGAAACAAAAGAAAAATTTACATTAAAAAGTTGCAATGTTGCCAGAAATTGTTTTAAAAAACCTCTTGTTCTACTTAATCTTGTCAACAAGCTGGAGCGAGTAATAAACTTTTCAATTTCAGAAAGACAGTTGCTTACTTAGGTGCGCAAACTTCGAAAAGTGTATTAAAGAAGAATAAGAATTTCTAACGAAACCTTAGTAATTTAAAAAAATCATATCCAGTACTTTCGAAACAAATCATAATAATCATTTCTAGCATATTACGTATTATATAATAAATCTGTATTTTTTATAGAATAAGGGTGACAAACGAGCATACAGTCCACCCAATGGTAAGTGGATGTTTTAGCTCATAGACATCTCGTCACCTAGAATCAGATACGTTGTCACCCCTGAGGACTAAGATCGAATATGAAACACTGCAACACTAAGCTGCTATTTCACGCTGGTATTCTGTGAGAGAATCTTATCGTATTACCTACCAAAAAAGGCTGAACAACGTCTACCGAGCCAGCTAGTATTTATATAAAACTCTTTAAAGTATCTCTTCTATGTTAAAAAAATAAAAATTGATGAGACGCAAAAAACTAAACTATAATTGTAAAGTAAGTTAAAAAAAAACAGGTAAAGTAACAGCTTATTTACATTCCACTCCTGGGCACAGGCCCCTCTCATTTCTAACAGGGTTTTTATTTTGCAAGAAAAAGTTCACCCCGCTGCCCCGACGTGTTGGCGGACTTCCCATGTCTTAGATATGTATTATTGTTTTTTAATTTCTCAGTCATGCAGGTTTACTTACGATGTATTCCTTCACCGCCTAACACGTGGTAAATGATCACTTAAAACTGCAATTAACAATTTCATTGGTGCCTGCGGGGATCGAACCCGGGTTGCACACGTACTATGATATTTACGGCGAGCGCCCCTGAGCTACTACTACTACAAGCTAAAATTGAGTGAAACAATTAATGTTTACGCGTTTTAAGAGCCTTTTAAAGTGTGAAAATAAAATAAAATAAAATGCCGCCGCCGAAAATAGAGCGCGCCCTCGTTAACTCATTAAGCAGTTAATATAATAATATAGCCTTAAGCAAAGGGTTTGAGTGAATTAAAAAATTCCAAGCCTATTGCTATAAATAAACAGCTGGATTCTCCCACGCATTAAACAAAACGTTAAATAAATTTAGAGCTCTCTTGCTAGTTATTCAACTTTGCCTATAACTAATGATATTTTATTAAAATAAATAGTCTATTGAAAACTCATATTCAAAAGATGTTAATGGCTTTGCAAATAACCGTCTACTTTAAAACCTCGTTAAGCTTTTGAATTTCGTAGCCTACTTAAAAATAATGGCGTTATATTTAAAACCACCCTATGAACCGTGCTCTGTTGTTCTTGCAGGCGATCGCGGCAACAACTTACACACACTCGCAAGCTATTAACTGCGTAGTATATATTAAAGTGCTAAAGATTGACATGTAACCACGTAGTGGCGGTGTAAAAATATCCACTACCGCATATCGTCCCGAGGGTATCGTAAGAGGCTCGCCGTAAATTTCACAATAAGTTTGCAAGCTGGGTTCAATCCCCGCCGGCACAAATGGAATTGTGAATTGGCAATTTTGAATGCTGGTACCTATATTATCGTAGTTCTTTGAAAATGGTTTTAATTAAAAGTTTTCTGAACTCTTTGGAGTGGACTAAGAAATACCATAATCTTGATGTCATATAAGTTGTACTAGTAGTACATTAGTAATAGTAAATAAAACGTAATAAACGTAGTAATAGTAAATAAAAAAATGCATCCCCTATTTTTCAATCCTTAGGCGTAGATTTTTTTTCTCCACATTTGTATGGAACCATCCTTTAAGTATTAACTATTTAATAAAAATAAGAATAATCAAAATCGGTTCTGAATTCATTTATGCTTGTTACAAATAATTGTACCGATTACTTAATTAAAGCGCTAACTGGTCACATCACATAGAATTTTATTTAAATAACATAAAAGTATAATTAAACTATTGTCATATTCAAACAATTAAAATTGCTTGGAAGAAAATATTTTGATAAATATTTCACCCAAGTCATTGTACCCATATTTTAAGTGAAAGATAAAATAAATAAACAAATCAAGTTCTAATATCCGTTTAAACAAGACAAAAAAAATTAAAGAATTAACAAAAACAACACTAAAAAAAGTAAAGAATTTTTTGTGTTATTTTTGTTAAATACAAAACACAAATAACACTTAAAATTAAAGAAAAATTTTACTTAAAAACAGTACCTGAAGTCAAAATATCAGGGAGGCGACGAGTAATGAGTACAATTTTACCCATAGAAAACAAATAAGGAAATCTATATCGTTACGGTCCCTTTACTTTTTAACTTTAACAGTTACCTCTGAGCTGAAACCAACTTCGTCTAACTTCGTGTTTTATTGCCGCTAAGTGCCCTTGGGTTTATCAGCTTTTCTTATGAAGTAAGAAACGTTCTTGGTTACATAAGTCAGTGCACGTACAGAATGTTACAAAATATAAAAATGGAAATAATTTTGATTAATTTTAAATAACTTTTTAGTCACTTTTGAAAATGCACTACAGGGTTATTTTTCAAAGAGTAGCCAAATTTTAAACTTAAGCTCAAATATATAAATAATCATATACCGTTTGAAAATACGAGAAAATAAAGCTACTTTTATTTGAAATTAATTTTTTGGAAACAATTAGATTTACAATTTGGGAAAATTGAATGTGATTTATGGACAACATCGTCTTTGCCTACCGATCGACCCTTATGAATGTGTACGTGCGCAGTAAAATCAGTTAAAATAATGGATTACCATGCATTTTGAATTAAAAAGATAAAAAGGATAGAATGTTTGAGATTTTTTAAATTAATTTTTCTTCTTCATTTACCTATATTACTTATTCTGAACCTTCTCTGCAAATTTGGCCGATTATTGCAAAATAACCCAGTATAAAGGGGCTACATATCAAATTACTTTGGCTTGGCCATGGAAGAGGGTGGTACCTACACAGATTCCATAAAGCTATTATAAATCAAAACGTCACGATACTCGTGCGTGCTGACCAAGAACAACTTGATTTGCAGTGCTTTCACTCTAAGTCTAAGTCGGATAATATACATATATAAAATAACCGTGATACGGTTTCCTATATGTATATCCGACTTTCCATTTCTTTCTTCATTAGATCATAAATGTCCATACTGGAGACGTTCCTCTCCTATTGTAATTAGGGTAATCGTGTTTGACAGTCTGACAGGCGGAGTGGCGATTGTAGAACTAGAATAAGGATGACAAACGATCACACAGACTAGTGGCAAGTGTATGCTGTTGCCCATAAAAACCTACATCAGTTCTCGATTACAAATGAAAATGTAGATGCGTTGTCATCCCTGAGGACCAAGAGAGAAAGCCTTATTACCAGTTATAAAGGTCTCTGGTTCTCTACACTCACCGTTTGAAACACAACATCTTAAATCCTGCTATTTTACGCTTTATGGCTAAATATTTTTCAAGTATTTCCCATAGGATATGGATATAAGCGATGAATTTTCTTACGCCGCCCGCACGTGGCAAGCACATGTTCTTCTCTGTCTTGTCTGGAGCGTATAGGGAGCCAGTATAATTATAGGATGTGAGGTATCCCATCCTCAGAGGTGACACGCATCTGCAGCCTTCTTTGTTTGAAGTTGACTGAAGGTATTCATAGATTGAAGCCATTTACCATCAGATAAGTAAGTTTGCTTGTCACTTCAGTTTATATAAAATAATTGTAAAGTTAACTATGAAATATAAAGGTGTGATAACAGTTATAATTAATTTATTGCGGAATCATATTTTCCCTACGATTTTGATATTTTTCTACCTTCTTCATTTTACTGCATCACATAAGACACACTTATGATATGAACACATACCATTAGGTGGAATAATAGTCAAGCACTGGTTTAAAATAAACTGCAGTTGTCAATCCGTTTGCCAAGTGTGGCAACTATGGCAAATATACCCTATGAGGCAATCTATCCGGGACGTCTATGTTCAACATTAGACTTTAATAGGCTGTAACGGTGACGGTAACGGTACTCAACATATTTAAAGCAAAAAACGGGTTAATTTACCCGGATATCTTTCTTTACACAGCATGCGCTTATTTAAAGCGAGCAAGAGTTTTATCAACAAAAACCTCGGCAGCCAAGCCACAGCTGATGTATGGATCGGTCCTTATTTGGCGAATGGTATCACCTAAATATATAAAAGCGAAAGGTCACTCACTCACTCATCATGAAATATCGAAAACCACTTCATATATTAAGATGAAATTTGGCAAAGAGATAGTTTATAGTTAGTAAACGTCCGCTTAGAACGGATTTTGCGACAGGGCCGGATTAAGGAGGTCTAAGCACTCTCGCAAGTTTGTATGAAAGTTCTGACTTTTTTTTGTACCGCCGACCTGAAATTTAGCAAGTCTAGAGTTTATGAGTAGGAGAAATTAGCTAAGAAAGAATTTTGTGACAACCTCGAATAAGGGTTCTGGCAAGTATATATGAAATCCTTGGCTTTTTGTACCTGAAAATTGGTAGAGAGATAGAATATAGTTAAGACATGTCTGGTGGGAGCAGATTTTACGACAGGGCCGGTTTAAGGGAATATAATCGCTTTCGCAACCCTACGTGTTCAACAAACATTTATTGATGACTTATAATACAACAGATAGAAAATACAACTAAATTAAATTCAAACGACGATAGGTAATTATATTTTTTTACAACAACATTTACGTAGGTAAGTTATATTTCATCAAGTTATTGCTCGAATATTTTTTGTATTTTCCCCTCTGTACCTCCGTGACGCTTTTACGTGGTAAAAGTATCTTATAGTACGTTGAACATTATTATTAGTATTATTAAATACCAAATTCCAGACAAGATATTTTATACATGTTTGTTTATCCCACATTCACCATCGTTTTCTGTAAAACCATAGATTGAATTTTCGAAAGCCCCCATATAAAATCTTTATTATTACCACTCTATCATAACCACAAATGCCATATTTTCAAATAGGACTAGAAAAGAATGAAATGAGTGACATCTCTGATTTAACAAATGAAAAACGATGAAACCATTTGTTTCAATCGCACGACGCGCGCTATGCTGCAGAGAGCATTATAGCTGAAGACTGAGTGCGGGAAGCGTGGAGTGCGGGGGCGGCCCGTTATTAGGTATAGGTATGGCTATGTGGCTACCCGAACGTGCAGTCATGTGAGGGCAGGCGTCGTTGTCGCAGGTATCGATTGTACGAATTTTTCGCTTCTTTATGCTATTTGATTAATGTTCACTTTCTCTGATTGCTATCGATTATTATTTCTGTGCATTTAAATATTCATTTGATTTTTCTGTTAGAAATTGTGACACCTAATAAATATTAAAAGACTTATTCATTTAGGTACTTTTCAAATTTATTTCAAAGTTTCATTTCAATTACTTAGTAAAATTTGTTTTATTTTTGTTCGTTGATTAAACTTAAGTTGTTTGAAAAATGGATAGAGAAATTATAACAGTCGTCGTCGAAGGATTACAAATCCGATACAGGGGCGATGGGGCGTGTTTATTTTCATATCTGTCTTATTTGCTTTATGACAATATTTTAATGGCTGCTCAAGTTCGAGCTGTTATAGTAAGCCACGTGACTAACGATTGGCAAAGTTTTAGGTGTTTTGCAATGGACCGATCTGGGACCCTTTATAGTACGAAACGCCTTTATCTAGCCGATATGGGCAGGTTGCATACTTATGGCACAACCTACTAATTTAAAGCAGCTGGAGAAATATTTCTATTTGAATTCCAACAGTTTCAAGGTGGCAGAATGAAGGACATTTTGACGTGGGCAAGAATGGGTTATGTCGGGCTCGCACGGACTAAAACCCCATGGTGTTCCACCTTCGCCGCATATTGGCAGGGCCTCGGGAAGGCTTTCGCACATATCCACGGCCCCATCAGCGCTAGTCTACTCATGGCAGCCCCCCCTCGGGGAGGAATTCTCCTCCCCCTTTTTCTTTTCAGGTAAGGCGCATCAGGAACACAAGGTCCGCGTTCCTCCGCGGCTTCTAACTCTACCTGCGTAACGGACCCCCGAGTCCGATACGCGGAGACCATGTGTCGAGGAAAAACGAGTACTCGGAAGCACTAGGCTTCCCGACCCCAGCGGCGGATCTGGTCTCTGGCTCCGCCGCCAACCAAATTCGGCCGCGGAGGGTAGGGAGAGCGGCGCCTCACAATACCGAAACTCCTCTCACCCCGCGGCACCACCACCACCGTAGACTTGCGGAGGATAAGTAGGGTGAGTGGCGCATCGTCATGCCAACACTCCTCTTCCCCCGCGACTCCACCTCGGCTGCAGCGGTAGGTGGAGAGGACACCCCTCTCGCCGCAGCCCACCAACACACATCCGAAGTGGGCTTGCTAAGCCCACTCAGTGTGGCCACCTCGGGCCTTTAATTTCTGAAGAATCTGATGTAAGTGTTTCCGGCAAGAAGGTTAAAAAACGCAGAAAGAGTTTCACAGACAATATTCTTAGAAAACAAATAAAAGCTGCAGCTAAAACTTATTTCGATAATCATCCCGAAGTGAATCGGGCAGCTGCTAAGAAATATGCCCATAATCAGCCGGAGGTGAATGAGTAGCTGTTCAAAATTATGCAAAATAATAATCCTGAAGTCAACAGACAGGCAGTGGTAAATTATAAAAAGAAGCAGCAAACAATTCTTTGGAAAAATAAATTTATGTCCGGATGCCATTATGACCAAAGGTTAGATTATTACCATAACAAAATAGTTAATCATGGACCAAGGACACCCTACTCTTGGTACCAAGCTTACAAATGGCAGGTAGAACCTAACGGGATGTGTTGCAGTGGCGGAAAAGTTCAGCTACCCGCCATTGGACGCTACCCTGAACCACTGTATCGTCTATCTCCACTGTATCACTGTACTTACTCGGCAGCATTAATGTCAGAGCATTTCCTCTCTTTAACTCTGCTGAGGAAATCAAAGAAGTTAATTTTATGCCGACGGTTAAAGTACAGGTACCATTGGATAGGTAGTAAGTATTATGGCTGACCCACAACAACAACTTTCTTTTCTATTAAGCACGATCGGTCGGCAAAGACGATGTTGTTCATAAATCACATTCAATTTGGGATAATTTCAAATAAAAGTAGCCTTATTTACTCGTATTTTCACAAACTGCAATAACGGTATATGATTTTTTATATATTTGAGCTTAAGTTTAAAATTTGGCTACTCTTTGAAAAATAAACCCTGTAGTGCATTTTCAAAAGTGACTAAAAAGTTATTTATAATTAATCAAAATTATTTCCATTTTTATATTTTGTAAGATTCTGTACGTGCACTGACTTATGTAACCAAGAACTTTTCTTACTTTATAAGAAAAGCTGATAAACCCAAGGGCACTTAGCGGCAATAAAACACGAAGTTGGACGAAGTTGGTTTCAGCTCAGAGGTAACTGTTAAAGTTTGGACCGTAACGATATAGATTTCCTTATTTGTTTTCTATGGGTAAAATTGTACTCATTACTCGTCGCCTCCCTGATATTTTGACTTCAGGTACGGTTTTTAAAATACGGTTTTTAAATAAAATATATTTTGTCGGTGACGACGACATCGAAAGAGACCACCGCTGTAGTATTTTTACAGGTGTTAAACCTGAATTGATCACCGATTTACAAAAATGCTGCACCAATATAATAAAAAAGATTTTAAAGCTGCCTGCTTTGCTGCTGCTGCTTGATTCGTTACCTTTAAGGCTTTTTAACGGTGGTAGAGCCACGCAGCAGCTTTTGCTGTTGCACGTATGGGCCGGCTCGAGCCGGGTTAGTACCACGACCTCACAGAATACCGGCGTGAAGTGGGCTCTGCTTTTGCGTTTCGTCTGGTGAGTGCAGGTGACCAGGCCCAATTCTCCCCATCAACATGGTAGCGGAATTAAATTTTAGACTACCCCGGAGGTATAGCACCCCTGGAGAATCCCTCGCTGAGGCATCCCGACCATGCTACTCCACTCCTGAGCGTGGGTGCTCAGGCCCACGTATTCTGGGGGGACAAATTCCGCTCAAAACAATAACTGCTCGGGGCAAACTGAGCAACAAGACCAGGCGAACCCTGCCACGCTATCCGTGGTTCTGCAACATCAGGGACTTCACTCGAACCTAAGCGCATCACTACATCTCGAGACAGCGAGCCGGCCTTCTCTTCTCTGACCGAGACGCAGGTGTCTTCTCGGCTGATGCTTCGTATCTCTCCTACCGGGGTACAAATTCGAACACTCCTTTGTGCCTCAGGCTGGAGTTGCGTATACGTCAGAGGACATCTGTTCTCGACGCCTCGGCAGTCTTGAAGGTTCGGACCTGTCCATCCTTTGGCTACGCGTAGATAGCGACGACCATCCGCGCGTCTACAGGTGCCTCTATAGGAATCTATGGCGGTAATGCCAAAACAGACCGACTCATCGACCACGTCCAAATGGCTACAGATTCCGCCACCAGGGTCCCATCCGCAGAATCGTCCCGCGATTTTAACGCCCACGCCAGATGGCTTGTTCACGTTTAACCGATCATGCGGGAGATCTGTTTATGACTTTTGCCTTAGCATATGGTCTGACACAGCTGGTTACTTCGCCTACACGGATTCCAGATGTGAAGGATCATACACCTTCCTATTGGATCTTCTGCTGACCTCTCATCCGGACGGATATCAGGTTTCCCTCGCTGCCCCTCTCGGCTCTTCGGACCATTGTCTGATCCGGAGTGTGGTGCCACTCACGCTCCTCGCGGTTGCGTTCTGCAGGTTGCCGCCGTGTTTAGCATACAGGTCGGCGGATTGGGATGGAATGCGGTCTTTCTTTTGCATCCTACCCATGGGGCAGGTTTGCTTCTCGCCGGATGATCCCAGCACTGTTGCTGCTCTGTCACTGATGTGGTGTTACAGGGAATGGAACTATTTATTCCATCATCTGTGGTACCCATCGGAGGCAGATCGCAGCCTTGGTTTGGTCGCTCTGTAAGACTGCATTACGCAGTAAGCAGGAGTGCTATCGAGCCTGGGCTGAGGCTGGCAGCTCAGGGATGTAAACACCAGCGCCTTAAAAGTATAACTTCGCCTCAGGTTCTTCAAAGTGTTATTGCAAGGCAAAGTCAAAGCATAGGCAAATTGGCGAGAAACTAGTTCGCCTTCCTTCGAGAACCGTGCATTCTGGTCTCTCGCCAAGGCTGTCCAAGAATTTCTGTAAGCCATCACTACCATCTCTGCACAGGGACGACTCACTGGCCCGCCGCAAAAGAAGCCGACCTTTGGGCTCACTTTTTGCGTCAACTCGACTCTTGATGACAGGGGAGAACACTGCCAGCCATCCCGCGGTGTGAGTGCTCCATGCCGGATGTTCGGTTCTCACAGCGCTCGTTCGCAATGCCTCCTCTCCCTGGGCATCCACAAGTCAGTGGGCCTGACAGAATCCCCAATTGTGCTGAGGACGTGTGCTCCAGGTTGGCACCGGTTCTAACGCGTCTTTTCAGGTACTCCTACTCCCTAGGCGTAGTCCCGAAATCATGGAAGACAGCTTTTGTCCAACCGATCCTAAAAGGCGACCGCTCAGACCCGTCCAACTACAGGCCTATATCATCACCCCTTGTTCTCCAAAATAATGGAATCCATTATAAACTGCCAGCTCATGCGGTACCTTGAGGATCACCAGCTGATTAGTGACCGCCAATACGGTTTTCGTCGGGGTCGATCAGCTGGTGATCTTCTGGTCTACCTGACTCATAGATGGGCGGAGGCAGTAGAGGTCCAGGGGCATTGGCCGTTAGTTTGGACATTGCGAAAACTTTCGATCGGGTTTGGCACAGGCGCTTCTTACAAAGCTCCTTCCTATGGGCTTCTCGAAATTGTGCAATTGGATCACCAGCTCTTGCAGATCGGGCATCAAGGTCGTTGTAGACGATGCATGCTCCGACTACAAACTCTATTAACGCTGGTGTTCACAGGCTGCGTGCTATCACCAACGCTGTTTCTTCTGCATATCAATGATATGTTGCAAACCGGTAGCATTCATTGCTATGCGGATTATAGCACTGGTGATGCTCTATACGCCGGCCGTGCAAATATTTCTCAGGAAAACGTCGCCAGTGCCGGAACAAACTTGTGTCTGAAGTCGAGTCTTTGCTGAACAAAGTCTCGGATTGGGGCGACTAAATCTAGTCAGTTTAATCCTCAGAAGACACAAGGTTGCGCGTTTACCGCTAAAAGAACCCCTTTGTCGTATCTCCTCAGTTTCAAGGCACTCCCTTGTTGCCTCAGCCAGTATCGGAATCCTCAGCGTCGACATATCGAGTGACGTGCAGTTTCGCGGTCACTTGGAAAAGAAGGCCAAATTGGCCTCTAAAAGCAGCGTGCTCAGCAGAGCAGGACAGTATTTCATGCCGGCACAACGCCTGCAACTTTACAAGACGCAGGTTCGGCCTCACATGGAATACTGTTCCCATCTCTGGGCTGGGGCTCCCCAGTGCCAGCTCCTTCCACTTGACCGCATCCAGCGCAGAGCGGCTCGAATCGTCGACGACCGAGAAGTTTGACTATGAGACGTAGAGGGGCATTGGGCTTGTGTATTTTTGGTAACCCATACAACTTCGGTGGTTTGGTACACGTAGGTATTATCGATTTTACGTCCAGATTTAATTTTTCGGAGTGTTTCTTTATGAGATCACTAGCTGTTTTAAGTTTGTTATTTGTTGGGTCATTTTTAACCTTTTTATAAGTGCTTGAATCCGACAAAAGTTCTTGTATTTTAATCTGACGTATCCATGACTACCGTGGACTGTATTTTTAGACCATCTTAACTCCATAAATTCTAAAATTCAGTTCACAGTGGAGTTAGAGGCAAACAACTCTTTAGCTTTTCTAGATGTGTTAGTAATTCGGAATCCTGAAACCTTTTGAGCCACACTGTGTATAGAAAAAGACCCATACAGATAGATATTTAAACGGTGACTCATCACCATCCTTCACAGTTAGCTACCGTGGGTAAATCTTTGTTTCAGAGAGCACGAGGGATCTGTGACAGTAAACACTGGCCGCTGAACTCAACACGTCAAGCAAGTTTTGCACGACAATAAGCTTCGGGTCGCGCCTACGTCACAGTGAACGAGTGAAGCCGGCACAGTCGGCGAGTGCCTGCTGTACTGCCATATGTCAGAGGTGTCACTTTTAAGATTGGCTACATCCTGAAGCGTGCTTCTATTAAAACATACTTCAAGCCGCCGAAGAAAATTAGTCAGTTTTACCATCAGTTAAGTGTAATGTCCTCTGCAAGATGCAAGTGTACAAAGCTTTTGTGAATGTGGTCTCTCTCTATATAGGACAAACTAAAGATCAATAAAACCCGCGTTAAAGAACACATAGCTGATGTGAAGAATCGACGCTCCGGAAGTCTGCAGTCTGTGAACATGTACAGGATCGCCTCCGTCACTACATTAGATTTGATAGACCAAAATCCTCGCTAAAGAACACCGATTCCTTCAAGGATGATTCGCGAGGCTATTGAAATCAAAAAACATCCTAATTTCAATAGAGAAGATGGCTGGGTGCTACTATCTGCTTGGGATCCTACAATTAATAAAATTAAATCCCAACCCAAGCATACAACTGCAAGACTTCAAGATACTGTAAGTTCATACTGCGTAGATCGGAACAAATATTAATAATTTTTAATCTGGAGGTAACCGTGGTTAACTATGACATTGGGACGTCAAATACCTCAGTCTCCCCCGTGACCATGGGTGCTGTAAAGTACTCGAAACGTCGGGAATATAAAATAAGTTAATATACGCGATAAAATCCGTAAAACTAGTTTTATTTAAATGTGTAGTGTTCGCGTAAATATAAGAAGTCTTGGTAGTATTGTAAAAGATTTAAACAGTTTAACTGATAAAATATACCCCAACATTCATCAAGTCGCAGATAATAGTAATAGTGCGTGGCTAAGAGAAAGAGTAATCCTTACCCCAAAAAATGATACAGCCAATAGCATTAACTTACATTTCCTAGCGAAATAGCCCGGTGCTAAAGTGAAATATGAATCGGTGGACTCTGTATTAGAAGTCGATGATGCTGTACATTATCCTAAAGAGTTCCTTCACTCTCTCGAGCCACCTGGAATTCCACCGTATATTTTGTACCTGAAAATAGGTGCGCCGATAATTTTTACTACGGGATATAAACCCACCTAAATTGTGTAATGGAACTACACTTCAAATAAAGACTCTACATAAACACGTAATTGAGGCATGCGTTTTCACTGGTGTGAATCAAGGAGAAATTGTTTTTATACCGGGGATCCCTTTAATACCATCGGATTACCTTGAGATTATGCCATGACTGTCAATAAGGCGCTGGGCCAAAGGTTAAAAGTAGCTGGCATAGATCTAAGAAACGATTGCTTCTCTCACGGTCAGTATGTGGCCTGTTCTAGAGTAAGTTCGCCTGATAGTTTGTATATACTGCAGCCCGAAAATAAAAATGTAGTGTACTCGTATAGAGAGGTTTTACAAAAATAACAACATCGGGGTTGCTCCGCAAACGTCGAGTCGTAAGCACCGTTTTGCTTAGCTCCGTCTTTAAAAAAAATCTGTAAAAATTGTAAATTAAGTGCTATTTTCTCGTGTTAAAAGTAAAAAGTTGTGTTTTCATGACGTCCGTGTTATTACGTACTTACATTTATCCGGACGCTGTTATTGAAAGTGATATTTTGGTTTTTCTGTGTTAAGAACGTGGTAATTTAGGTTATATAAAGAGGTTTGATGATATTATTTTGGGTTTTTACCGACACGTTTATACGTGGTACAGCCATGCTGCAGCTATATTAGTAGTATAGTTGAAGCACGAATGGGTCGGCTCGACCGGGGAGGGACCACGCTCTCACAGAATACCAGCCTAAAATAGCAGATTAACACTGCTGTGTTTCGTATGGTGAGTGTGGAGAACCGGAGACCCTTTTTACTGGAAAAGAGGCATTCCATCTTAGTCCTCACGGGTGACAACGCATCTGCATTTTGATTCTTTATTGAAGACATATGTAGATGTCTATGGGTCACAGCAACCACTTACCATCAGGTAGACTGTGTACTTGTTTTTCACCCTATCCTATAAAAAAAAAAAAAAACAACCCTGATGTGTCCGTCTTGTCCGGGGTGTAGTTCTTGTACTCGTCCCATTGCCCACTTGCCTGGAGGCAAATTATTCTCTTTTAATAAAACTACGTCATTGATGCCTATACTCTTATCTGGTAATCTGCATTTCGATCTGGCCTGGAGTTGTTGTAAATAGTCAGCTACCCAGCGCTTCCAAAACTGTTTATTCATTGACTGGACAAGTTGCCATCTTCTTGATAAACCGATATTTTCTGGCTCCGGTTGTGGCCTTGATAATTATGAACCACCTATTAGGAAGTGTCGTCTGGATTTTCGGTTAAACAACAAAGAGGTCGAGAATTAAGACATGCTTCCACCTGATGCAATAGGGTACTAAATTCTTCGAAGGTCAATTTTTGATCTCCTATGACTCTTTTGATATGGTACTTGAGACTCTTCACGGCGGCCTCCCATAATCCATTTGGATAGGCTGGAGCGTTAAAATGCCAGCTAATATCCATATTTGCAATGTTATCAAAAAAGTCCTCGTTGATGATTTCCATGATATCCCGATATTCCCGCTTCAAAACTCTGTTGGCACCCACAAAGTTTGTTCCATTATCGCTATATACGTGACTGAGAACCCCACGCCGAGAACAAAACCGTTGGAATGCTGCTAAGAATGCTGAAGTACTTAAGTCTGACACCAGCTCCAAATGAACCGATTTACTGCAGAAACAAACGAAAATTGCAATATAATCCTTTGAAGTGCGTATGGAACGACCCTTGCTCATCTTCAATTCCACATGCCCGGTAAAGTCGACACCCGTATGCGTGAAGGGTCTGGATGGCACGACTCTTGGTTGTGGTAAATCGGCCATTATAAGTTGATACTTGTTTTGACTGAAGCGGTGATATTTGGTGCATAGCCGAAGTTGTTTCTAAACGGTACTCATTCCACTAATAATCCAATATTTTTCCCTTATGTACGATAAAGTTAGCCCAGCCCCACCGTGGAGCGTAGTAGCGTGCGCTTGATTAATGGTAAGTTCGGTGAGCCGACTGTGGCTGGATAGGATTATGCGATGTTTGGAGGACCAGCTAATTTCCGCGTTGTTAAGCCTACCTCCAACTCTAAGGAATCCTTGGTTATCTGTAAATGGGTTCAAACTTGCCAATTTGCTCGTTCTATGCACATGCCCCTTATTTTTGATAAGATTAAAGTCGTCGCTAAATTCATATGATTGCATGGTTTTGATAACGATATTTAAAGCTTTATTTAGTTCCACAGATGTTAATGTTAATGACCTGTCTATCATGTAGTTACTTGATGCCTCGCGCCGAACTCGAGTTCGCGCGATGAAACGTAATACCCATGCTATTGTTCTTACAATATGGGTGAGCGAACTGCAATTATTTATTAATTCAAATATAATAGTCGTATGATTATGAGATAACATTGCTGTCACACTTGCCCCTTTTATTTCAATAGTCGGTTCTTGGTACGAAATGGTAAATATCTCCTCGGGCTAAGTTCGACAAGCTACCCATGAAACCGGGTTTCGAAAAGTACCTTGATTCTTCTAAGCCAAAAGCGCTAGCCCAATTTTATCAGTTAGAAAGTGTGGCGGGTGGAAGGAAAAGGGGAGATCTCCCGCCGGGCAAGGTGTTCTGTCCGGGGAGCGGCCAACGCTCCAAGTGGTAGTTCGGAGCTATTCTATATATACTGTTTTTGCTTCGGAACTTTGATAGCGCAATTTAGGCTTCGATGTATTTTCGCTTGTGGTGCGACGACGGCATATACATCACCCCCCCTGCTCAGACCGGAGGTCGATAACAGTCAGATGTCGACGAATGTGCAAGTGCCAGGGGTTGCCTTGTGTCTGCGGTGAGTCGAAGAGAAGAAGTAATCTGCGAGTGCGCAGGAAGCGGGGCGAGCAGTAAGCTCAGCGCCGTGCCGAACACTGGCAGCGCAGAGTAGCTTGAAGGAACAGGAAGCATTATTATAGTGCTGCGATGAACCTGTAAAGCTAGATGGCTTGCAGGATGTGAAGACTGCAATATTTGCTCGGGTGAATAGATGGTGTGCAGGAACGATGACGAGGATTTGAAGGTAGTTTCCGAAGTTTTTTGTTGCGTGTTCAGATCACGTCAGGGTCACCACTGTGGCGGGGGAAGGAAGGGAGATCTCCCGGGCAAGGTGTTCTGCCGGGGCAGCCAACAACTCAAGTGGTAGTTCGGGCTATTCTATATATACTGTTTTTGCTTCAGTTTTGATAGCGCGATTTAGGCTTCGATATTTTCGCTTGGTGCGACGACAGCGCCACAAAAGTAGATGTAAATAACAAGAAATTATTTCGAACAAATATAAAATTTTTATGGCAGAATATCAAAACTTAGCACAAGTGATTTCAGCTTCAGACAGCGATACCTACTGTTGCCTCACCATGGTATACTTAAGTCAGAGTCCACCACGACTGATCTGAGAGTGGTTTTCAATGCTTCAGCTATTACCTCAACGGGGTACAGCCTGAATGATTTAATGGAACGTGGGCCTAACCTGCAGGCAGATCTGCAGGAGTATCCAGTCTATAGGATCGAATAATTTGATATATTTGATAAAAGCAGTCTTTTGGTGTTCCTCCCAGCGAAAAAAAGATAAAGTTATCTATTTTTTATCAAAACCAAAAACTATTCTAAACGTTATTAATGAATAATCTTAACGAAAACATAGCGAAAATTAAGTCTAAGTGTTATAAAAACTATAATCTAATATATACCGAGATTTAGCAGGGCGTTTAGTCAACAAACCCTCTAGCACGTAAAATGGCGTATTCACAGAATTATATGACATAATTAGGCATAATTATGTATAAGATAATATTGCGTTTTGACTTTCGCGAACATTTACAATATAATTTTTGTATTCATCAAATCTCTATTCATCAAAATCATAATTATGTATAACATAATATTGCGTTTTGACTTTCGCGAACATTTACAATATAATTTTTGTATTCATCAAAACATGTCATCTAATTCGGACATTTATAATACATAGTACTTTTCCCTTATATGTTTCTTCCTCATTATAATTTTCATTTCATTTTTTTATTTTTTAACTTCATTTGTTTTTTATTTTTACATTTGGCTTACCATTATTTATTTTTCTTTTTAGTAGCATAGCATTATAGTTATTCATTACATATTTGTGTAATTTCTTTCAAGACAATGACCAGACCACTTCTTTACATATATAGCATTTCCGCTCATATTAATCATTATTTAATTGTACCATAACTTTCACGCACACGACTCGCATACATACAAATGATCAAGATTATAGACAATATTGTTATAAAATTCATAATAAATTCATTCTCATTTCCCTCATTAACAATATATTAAAACTTATTCCGCTTATGTCTTATGTCTGAACAACCTTAAAAAATTTATCGGTTATTAGGTTATCCAAACTCTCAGCTGATCAGGTTAATAGTATATGTAGATATGCTAACCTCCGATAATTTTTCTTTACTTTACTTTCACACCTAAACACTATTAATATTTTTCATTTATAATTCCGTATTTCGTAACTTAGCCATAAATTTACTCACATCTTTTACAAATTTATATCACATAGTCTCGTATAATATATAGTTACGTCATTATCAGTCAGGGATTGAGGCTCACAATATGGGCACAACAAAATTTAAATTGATTAATTGTATACATAATATAATGAGTTCGTCGAAAATCGTATTAAACGAAGTAATTATTTTCATAATCCACACAATATTATAGTATTAAAACTTTACCATTTTCCCAGAAAATAATGAATTATAAAAATTTAAAGTTAATGATTTGAAAATTCAATAAATATAACACAAAATTAATAAATTATTACATTTCATATTAAGATACTGAACAAAGAAGTCAAAGCAACATCTTCAATAACAATAACATAATCACATAACAACAGATAGATCAATATACAAATTGTAATCCCACTCCTAGCAGCGCAAGCGATTTGAGACACCTTTATTTTAAACTCCAAAGGACGTAAATGGAAACGTTTGCGATTACATCGAACTATGATCACACGGTGTTAGTGAATCACACCTAATTTTAAGATAACTTGTACAATATGTTATAAAATGAATGCAAGTTAAGTAAAATGTACCTTAAAGTGATAGTTTTAAATATTTTTTATTTTACAGAAGTTAAGATGGTTACACCGTGAAGAGTTTTATTAGTTTTACATGCATCGAAAAAATGCATTACCTTTTTTAAAAAATTACTATTGCTAGAAATATGATGTTTATTTTATCGTATACACAATTTTATTGAAAAATCACTATAACTACTATCAAGTTCATATAATAAAACATTAATTTATTTGTACATTAAAAAAAACAATTTTAGTTTTTAAGTAGGTTAATATAAAACTTTAAGATAAGAAAGATTTTAATAAAAGAAAAGGAAAAAAAAAATATAACAATAGCGAATTGTTTATAACCTTGTCAAAATTGTATAAATTCTAATAAAATTTGCCACAGAAAAAAAAAACAAATGTATCGTCAGTGTTAGTTTACAATATATGAAAATTAATTGATGATGAACCGTGGTAAATTGAAGTAGGTAAATATTATATTATTTCATTCATTTTTTTGCAGGACATAATATAAAACAATACCTCAATAAAATAGATATAAAATCGTCTTGTGCCTTAATGCAAACATGCTACAGAAGTGCTTACGTGACTTAATTTATAATATTATATTATGACTATTTTTTCAGATACATTAATATAATATTTAAAAAATCAATTGAATCGTGAAATATCAGATAAATATTTTTAATTTAAACATAGGTAATTAAAATACAGAAAATTTAATACTTAACTTCAAAAACTATAATAGCAATAAAAATATAAAAACAATCTCAAATTGATATTTAAAAACATTTTAAATGGAATTAAAATTACACAGGCGCGAAGTTACCTCTTCATTTCTTCTTTGTTGTTTTTGGCCCAATTTTCATATTCTTCTGGATGAAGGTCACAAGAGTACGACCGCTTCTTTCCTTTTTAAATTAATCTACCGTTTCTTGAATTTTGGTCATTATATAAAAAAGTCACTTTTATTTTCCTCATTCTTTCTTAGCTGCCTTCATAGTACACATATACATTATATGACTTCATATACGACATTATACTTTTTAATTTTTCAGTCGGCTTCTATAAAATTATTATTGTGACCTCTTGTTGCATTTATATTTATTTATTTTTCGTCACATCCGGTATTGTGTCCATTCCGTTATAATATTTTTTTGTTAATCGTTTCACTTCATTATATAATTTAGTAATATTTATATTTACTTTTTAACTTGGCCCGGATGTGCGCCTGCATTGTAGCAGCGCACCGCCTGGCAGGGTCGCCTTGTAATGTAGGAAAGGTGTTAATTGAAAGAAGCACTTTGTGCCAAACCCGATCAAAGGCCTTCCCTAAGTCCAAACTAACCGCCAAAGCCTCTACTTTGGTCTCGACCGCCTGCGCCCATCGGTGTGTTAGGTAAACAAGAAGATCATCAGCTGAGCGACCCCGACGTAAACCGTACTGGTGGTTACTAATCAGCTGGTGCTCCTCAAGATACCGCTTGAACTGATAGTTAATGATGGACTCCATTATTTTCGAGAACAAGGAGCTGATGGCGATAGGCCTGTAATTGGATGGATCAGAGCGGTTAGCTTTTTAGGGATCGGGTGCACAAAAGCTGTCTTCCACGAATTTGGGACTACGACGAGCAAATAGGAGTACCGGAAAAGATGCGTAAGAACCGGTGCCAACTCTGGAGCATACGTACTCAGCACAATTGGGGGGATTCCGTCAGGCCCACTCGAGTTGTGGATGTCCAGGGAGAGGAGTGCTTTGCGTACTGAGCACTGTGTGAATCGTACATCAGGCATAGAGCTCTCACACCGCGGGATGGTCGACGGTGTGTTCTTTCCGTCATCGAGAGTGGAGTTGGACACAAAAAGGGAACCTAAAAGTTCGGCCTTCTCTTTTGCGGCGTGGGCCAGTGAATCGTCTTTCCTGTGCAGAGATGGAAGTGATGGCTTACAGAAATTCCCTTAAACAGCCTTCGCGAGAGACCAGAATGCACGGGTTAGCGCAGGAAGGCGAACTAGTTTCTCGCCAATTCTGCCGATGTGCTCTGACCTTTGTACCGTTAGGAATTCAGAAGTAGGTGGGTTCTTAAAAAAGTCAAGATTTATAGTAAATGATTTTTTTATTTATCTTACTTCCGCAAACGTACAAAGTAAGTTTCTAGGAAGGGGATCATTAGCCTGACGTAGGGGGAAGTCCAAGCGCTGTTCCTTCAGGGTCGTAGACAGCCAGCTGGCAGAAGTTGCCGATGATACCCAAGCCCGAAGATGATGATGCCCGTTGGTAGGATGGTAGGCTAACACTCCGTTAGTTCGCGGTACGGCAAGAAAGTAGGCCTTAGGTGGTAGGTGGATCCTGGAATCCCAGACGGAGGCCAGCATTAGGGAAACTTCCAATAGCACTATATTCGCCCTAGTCAAATTCCAGCACCCCTTCTATTCCTATGCACTAAGCAGCCTCAGCAGAAGAGATAAGAATTAAGCAGAACAGTTACAATGTTTAAATAAATAAGAACTCACCTCAACTGCACTTTTTTGAATGTAGGTAGCAAGTTCAACGGTCGTTAGTTTAGGCTCACGCGCGTTGCGAACTTCAAACAGTCTCAGGTAGAAATGAACAAGGAATGGCCCGAACGGGGACTCGTGGTCGTGTCCGAATCCAACCGAGTCTTTTGATTTAGAGATCGGTGAGCAAAAAGGTTCACGGTGCGTGGAATAAATTAACTATTCTATGGTTCCGTAGAATAATTATTTTAAATTAATAATATGTAATAATTTATTTGTTTTTATTTTAAGATTAGAATATATTACTATTATCTATTTAAGATTATATCTATATTATTATCTATTTAAGATTAATTATATTTACTTATAAGGGTGCATTCAGATGTACCGTTACACCTTGCTTTGGCAATGACTAATTTGAAGGAGCTGGGGGCGGAATTATACTTCTTTTTAAGAGCGCTGGTGTTTACATCCCGGGACGTTGATGCATCAGCAGAGGCCCGGTAGCACTTCTGCTTGTAGTGTGATGCTATTTTACAGGAGCGACCAAACCGTGGCTGGGATCTGCCTCCGATGGCCACCACAGAAGATGGAATAAAAAGTTCCATACCCTGAAGCACCATATCAGCAACAGAATCGGCAACAACGCTGGGATCATCCGGCGAGAAGCAAACTGCCCCAAGAGTAGGATGCAAAAAAAACACCGCATTCTATCTTAATCGGCCGACCTATAGGGCCAAACACGGCAGCAGCTTGCAGAATGTAACCGCGATGTTAGCGTGAGTGGCAATGGTCAATGGTCCGAGGAGCCAAGAGGGGTGTCGACGTAAACCTGATATCCGTCTGGATATCAGGTCTATGTCGGTCTGGATATCAGGTCAGCAGAAGGTCCAACAGGGAAAGTGCATGATCCTCAACATCTGGAATCCGCGTAGACGAAGTAACCAGTTGTGTCAGACCATATGCCAAGGCAAAGTCATAAACAGATCTCCCCGCATGATCGGTTAAACGTGAACCCAGCCATTCGGCGTGTTAGGCGTTAAAATCGCCAAGGATCACGATCTCTGTGGATGGGATCTCCTGTAGCAGGGAATATGTAGCTATTTGGACGTGGTCGATGAGTCGGTCTGTGTCGGAATTACCGTTGTGGGACCTATAGAGGCACCCGTAGACGCGCGGAGACGAGTGACGACCTGGTAAGATATGCAGGAAGTCGATGGATATAGGTGGCTCAGCGCCGTGCTTTGTGGCATTCCTTGCGGGAGGCCTATGTTCAGCAGTGGACTTGTTAAGGGCTGTAATGGTGATGATGATGAAGAAGATGAATATTGTAATTAGCTGTTGCAGATAGTTCACTTGATGATTAGTGGATGCTGTTGCCGAGTGACGTAAAACTTATTGAGAATCAAAACCAAAATTAGACTTTTAATAAAAATAAAGGCCGACTTCAAATAATTAAAACACAATGTGCTTAGTTACGTCGTATAATACAAGTATTAAGGCAACGACTTCAGAAGCTATTATTTGAGAATAAAAAGAAAATAATTAGAGGAAATTTTGGGTTCATTCAAGTATGCTTTTAGATTTTAATAAAAGGCTAATTGTTTGACACTTTTGAGTTGGATTAAGGAATATCACCAGCTCAAATGTCGTCAAAATTGTTAGATTGAAATTCATTCTCTATTTTCCTATCCTAAGGGATTGAATTTTGATTTAAATTTATATGAGACCACGACCAGAAGTATTATAACTTCTGTAACAAAAAACAGAATTAAATGATTCTATTTACGATTGACGAAGACATCGCGTAGCATAAATAGTATGGTTAAGTATTCAACGTGGTAGAGCCATGCTGCAGTTATATTATGATTGTAGCATGAGGTCGGCTCGACCGGGGTATGTTTCGTATGGTGAGTATAGAGAACCGGACACCCTTTTTACTGGGAACGAGGCATTCCATCTTGGTCCTCAGGTGTGACAGCGCATCTGCATTTTGATTCTTAATCGAGGATAAATGTAGATGTCTATGGGCCTCAGCAACCACTAACCATCAGGTGGACTGTGTTCTCGTTTGTCACCCAAATTCTATAAAACAAAAAAAAATATGTAAAAAGAACATACAGTCGAATTGAGAACATGCTTTTTAATTTTCTTAAAATGCAGATAATTTGTCAACCCTGACGTCTAACATGGAACATATCATTACCTGTAAAAAGGGTCTTCAGTTCTCGTTACACACCGTTCTAAGCGTTACGATTGTATATTACGCTGGTATTCTGTGGGAACTTGGACATATATGTATGGGCCGGTGCTGCAAAGTGCCACCTAGCAGGCTTGGACTCAATGGAAAGGCTTATTTGTGGTCCAAATTTGGCTAACCCATCTCACCAGTCTCGAACATAGGCGCAATGTAGCCTGTCTTTCGAATATATGTGTACGCAGGAATTGCAAAAATGGACAACCAGACGCTCGGCCAGTCTCCACCTATTCGTTGTCTACTTACCATGCAATCGAACCAAATGGCACTTCATCGTTCATCATGGGTGTGACTTTTCATCCAATTACAATGTGGATGTCTTTAAGGCAAGAGTTAATAGGCTTTGGTATTTCTTTAGTAATCTGCGGCATGAATAAATGGTCACCGAGTGGCCGGGGAGGGGGGTGGAGGGGTGGGAACCTCCCCTAAAAGTGGAAAGTGCCGGAAACCCCCCCTTTTTTTTAAATGAATTTTTAAAGTTTTGTTACATATTAAGGCAAAATCGCTTTCGCTTATTAAAAAAAGTCACATTCGGGTCCCGGTGGGAATGTGGGAGTTTTCAGGGTGGGAAAAAACCGTAGAATTAACACTATTTTGATTCTGCTTCTGCTCAGCGCTGCAGCAAGTGGCTCCTTCGCCCTTGCGTAACTAAGCACAGGCACCTAGCTCACCTATGCAGCTGCGCTTAGTTACAGCGGGCGAGGGCTGCTTTCCCTCCGCGCTTCCGGGTTTTCATATACACTCTAGGGGTAAGAGCGGAAAGCCCACGTGGAAGTCGGGTTGACAGATTCAGTTTGTGATTTATACCTTCTGGTTTGATCAAAAGAAACGACCAAATATAATATTATAAAAACATTTATTTATAGACATGTATATTGTTGTTGCGTGTTATTTTTTAAAACAGATACAGACCATGCTCTATTGCTATCTCTTTCTAATAATTATATTGTTATTCCGTTTTCGTATTATTTTTAAATGGATATAACCTCAAAACTATAATTATCGATATCTCGAAAACTAAAGATTTCCGGCATAAAAAGCAGCTAGATGGTAATCAATAGCATCATTGCCTGTCAACTAAAGCTAAAATGATCACTTAAATCGTGCCGCAGATTACTAAAGCCGACCCTAGGCTTTTGTTAAGCTAAGTCAGTGCGCATGACCATCTTCGGCTGCATCACCATTATGTGGGATAGTAGTCAAGCAGTGGCTTAGAATAGTAAAAAAAGAGTCTTTGTTACGAACGAAGTCCCTTAGGCGGCATCACAGTCTTCGCGAAGTTCGACACTTGCTGCTGAAGTCGAGAGATTTAGTACGTAAAATTCTAGTCTGTGGTATTATGGAGTTTAAGGCGAATATTTTCCCCATTATGAGCTACCACCGTTCATAACAGTCATCTTATAACAATTCGTTTATATCTTAAAAAAAACCGGTAATGCTATTAATAATTGTGATGTTCCAGTTAAGACCTAGTGTGCTTAAAATACTAGTGTAAGGAGTGGTTCACGACAGTAGGACGAATGGCGGATTTGAACTAATAACTTCTGAGTTTGCGGTTCGAAATCTTTCTTGTATACACATATAAGAAGGATTGTAGTTATGTTTGTACTGCAGCTATATTATAACTGTAGCACGAGTGGGTCCACGAATGAGTTAGAACCACGCTCTCACAGAATACCAGCGTAAAATAGCAGCTTAAAGCTTAGAATACGAGGCATTTCATCTTAGTCCTCAGGAGTGACAACGCATCTGCATATTGATTCTTCATTGATGATATATTGAAAAATTTAATCAAATATTAAAATAATTCATTAAATGACAATGTCCAGAATCGCCCTGTGCAATAAAAGCATCGGACATACACGATAATTAATTGTCTATTTTATTACATAAGATGCACATAATTTTATAACACGGACTAGCTGCATGCCGAAATGAATATTAAAAAGTATTCTATTCGACTAATAACATTAATCACCGCCATCTTCGCCAAACGTCATGTGGTGTCGAAAAATGATTAGGGATGCCCAATGTTGCATTTTTTTTTTAATCACATTTTGAATTTATTTCGAATAAAGTGCGAATAGAAGCTTGAATAAAAACATTCAATTACCATTTCTGTATTATTGTTCCCTTAAAGTATGATTTCAAAAACCTTCTATACCTAATGAATGAGGTCATTCTCGATTTTAAATTATAGGTAGTTAGAATAATGCTGAAGTGAACAAAACCAACATATTTCATCATGATCATTATTATTCAGGGTTTTCTAATGACTGTTTAGAAAAGTGTGGTTTACTTCTAAATAAACGATCACTAACGAATTTACGACAATTAATATAAAAACACTTATTGTTACTTCATGAATTATAAATGTTTTCTTTATAAAAAGTAATATTGCAGACTAGTTACAGGTGTTATTATTAATATTGTTACAAGTATAGAAGAAGTAGAGAAGTGTCGTGTCATTATAAGTAAAGTAGGACATTGTCATACCTGTTATGGTAGGTATTAATATTATCGTATGACAAAAGTTGATGTTATACTGTTTGTAACGTATGGCCATAGTAAATCTTATTAAATATCGATAAATCGTGTCGTATTTAGTACCCCTATTTTCGACTTCACTAAATGGTCACTTGTCACTTTACAGTCTCTCACATAGACTAAGAATACGCCAGTATATTCTAAGTCTATGGTCTCACTCTGTCAATTACATTGGCGTCGCTGTCGCTCGCTCTTCGTAATTATATCGGTGTGTTTTGGTGACTTTCGGGACTATCTATTGAATATTACGACTTGGCTATTTTAACGGACTCTGATTGCTTTCAAAAACAATTTACCTGGCTGTGATTTTCGTAACTGTGTACCTCTCAAAAGATAACCTGGCACTCATAAACGGACTTACGCACACGCAATGGAAAATGTATTTTGTGTAAATTGTGGCGCTGCTGTTGGTTCTATGTTCTTGGAAGATGAACAAATTCGTCACTGTGTACAACAATGTACTGCACCACTTTTTGTAATTACATTTTTACTTTGTCTGCATATTCCGAGTCTCGTGATGTATTTAGGAGATGAACAATAAACATGAAATTAAATCTGTGTTTTATTTCTAACTCAAAAATAATAAGTTAATGTAGGTTTAAAAACAACCTACTACCTAACTGGTAAGGCTGGTTTCATAGTCACGCGTTTTAACAGCGCCATCCAGACGTAAAGGCTTGCAAATGCACTAGATAATAGACGCGATTATATTCTATGCATTTATATGTTGCACTTACTTACATTTAGGCTTTAGAACAAAAACTACATACCCAATTATCTAGGTAGGAACTAAAAATAGCTAAATGTTTTGGATATTATTTTACAGTTTCTTAAAATCACTGGAGCTATGAAAACCATAATGTTCGTGGTCTGATTATAACCTCAAAATCTGATACTTTTTTTGAAATATATCTATTCTGCAGCTAGTCCGCTATAAAAATAAGATCATATAGGAATTTACTAATTATCGAAAATACATCACATAATTTTCCGATGCTCTTGGTTACAGGGCGAACAATGTATGGGCGCAGAGCAATGTCCTTTATCAATAAATTAATTTATTTAAAAAAACACAGCAGTGGTAGATAAATATTTAAAAAAAACATACATAAAAATTGATCAATTCATTCTTTTAGATATAGATAGTATCGAAAAATATAAAAATATTTGCTCCCTTCTCATTATCTAGGGAGATAACAGAGGAATACGTTTTGAACAATTTAAAACGCCGCACCGCCCGGATATCCTGTTACATTGCAAGAAATTAGACGAATAATTACATTATTATGGACGTCTTTCTTTGACATTCACTTCATTAGATCGTCTTCATCAAGCGATCGTCTTTAATAATATTCAAAGAATAAGATCTTAAAAGAAAATCATGCAAGGGGATGAAATGTATCTCATCTGCTATAATGAAACAGTTTCAAGTTCAAAAAGGTTAGGTTGAAAAACATATTTATCAAAAACTGTTAAAGATATTTTTTTCACTTTCCCACTTCGACCTTGTAAGCTTTGATATGGGAGAAAATGGAGTTTTAATCATTATCACAGGCCTTCACAAGTCCACTACTAGACATAAACCTCACCAAGGAATGTCAAAAAACACAGTCCTGAGCCACTTGCATCCATCGACTTCCTGCATATCTTACCAGTTCATCACTCCATCCAGCGGGGGTCGACCTACACTCCGTTTACAGGAACCTGGCTGCCGCTCGAGATACTTCTTCTCTATCGGTTTTCGATCCTTCGTGCTATATTGCTGGCCGATTACCACTTCAGCTTAATGATTGGTTGGGCTATGTCGGTTATGGCGGCTAACTTATGGAGACTTAATAACATTATTTAAGTATGATAATCATTATTTAAATGTCTGTTACATATTTTTAATGTCTATGTTGACAAAGTTATGTTTTTGTTAATTTTGATTGAATAAAGGAGATAAAATATATACTGTTGGGAATGAGGGTAAAAAAATAAAATTAAATACGAACAAAAGAAGGTAGAATGGTAATCTCTTACTTGTTTTAGCAGTATAAAGTATCGCACAGGCGACTAAGAGGCATCAGTCTGTAATTCTAAGAGTCCCACTGTCGTTACTATGCCCGTTGGGGTATTCTACAAGTGTAGGCAAGGAAGGTCGTGTTGCTGAGAGTCTACGCTGTGTTACATTGAGATGGGTAGTGATGCTGTTGGTTTGCATACTTTGGTGTTATCATGTAATTGGAGTCCTGATAGTAAGCAAGTTAGCAGTGTTTGTTACCGAGTAGTGTTCTTTTATTTAAATACTTTTGGTATAATTTCTAACATCAGAAGTGGAATAATTTATTACAATACAATTAAATAAATCACCGAACTTGAAACTGAACTGATGTGCTATATATTTTAGATCGTTGTCGCGAGAACTAATTTAATCAAATGAAATAAAGCGTAAAGTACAAGCTTTAACATTTTTTTTTGCTTTTGATATAAGTTCTATAAATACCTACACTCAGCGCAGAAAATGTTAACAACACTTAAATGTCTTGATTTTATTATCAAGACTAATAGCTACCACGAACAGGTACAATTTTTATTTTTTTTTAAAGGATATGGTGACAAACGAGCACACAGTCCACCTAATGGTAAGTGGTTGCTGCAACCCATAGACATCTACATCTATCCTCAATAAAGAATCGGAATGCAGATGAGTTGTCACCCGTGAGGACTAAGATGGAATGCCTCTTTTCCAGTAAAAAGGGTCCGGTTCTCTAAACTCACCATACGAAACACAGCAAGGTTAAGCTGCTATTTTACGCTGGTATTCTGTGAGAGCGTGGTCCTTCCCCGGTCGAACCAACCTATTCGGGTTACATACAACTATACTACTAATACAGCTGCAGCATGGCTCTACCACGTAAACACAATATAATAACAAAGAGGCATTTCTCTCGTCCTAACTTGCCCCATGTAACGCTTATACAATAAAACACAGGTAAGTTAGAATGCAGCGAAAGCGATTATAACATTGTACTCTTAAGTTTTTTTGTAAAATAAGGGTGACAAACGAGCAGACAGTTCATCTGATGGTAAGTAGATAATGTGGTCTATAGACACCTATCTATCCTCGATTCAAAATCAAAATTGAAACCATTACCCCTGAGGACTCGTAGAAAGAAAGCCTCATTACCAGTAAAAAGGGTCTCTGGTTCTCTATACTCACAACACAAAACAAGAAACTGCTAATTTACGCTGGTATTCTGTGGTATGTGGTCTTCCACGGTCGAGCCGACCTATTGAAACCATAATATAGCTGCAGCGTGGCTCTACCACGTTAAATTATTCTTTGCTCTGGTGGAAATCGTTGTGGCCATCGTTTTGACGTTGAAGTTTGGTTTCCTTGTATTACGATACGGCCTCCCCCATAAAAATCGGCATTAATTTAGGAAAGGCTTATAGTAGCTGTCTCTCTCTCTTTCTCTCTCTCTTTCTTCACTAAATCATCATCATCATCATCATTACAGCCCTTCACAAGTCCACTGCTGAACATAGGCCTCCCCCAAGGAATGCCTCAAAGCACGGTCCTGAGCCACCTGCATCCATCGACTTCCTGCATGTCTTACCAGGTCGTCACTCCATCTAGTGGGGGGTCGCCCTACATTTCGCCTACCGGTACGAGGCTGCCACTCGAGAACCTTTTTTATCGGTTATCGGTTCTTCGAGCTATATGGCCGGCCCATTGCCACTTCAGCTTACTATTCCGTTGGGCTATGTCGGTTACTCTGGTTGTACTGCGGATATCCTCATTTCTAAGTTTATCACGCAGAGAAACTCCGTGTATAGCCCTCTCCATAGCTCGCTGAGCGACCTTGAGCGTCCTCATACGGCCAGCAATGAAGGACCACGTCTCAAATCCATAAGTCATCACTGGCAACACGCACTGATTGTACAATCTAGATTTCAGGTTTTGAGGTACACCTGACGAGAAGATGTGTCGTAATTTCCCGAACGCTGCCCAGCCGAGTTGAATCCGTCGATTGACCTCTCAGTCGAAGTTGGATTTACCTAGTCGGACTATTTGTCCCAGGTAAACATACTCGTCAACAACTTCGAGCTTAGTGCTCCCAACAACTACCGGCATAGGTGTGACATTGACATTAAACATGATCTTTGGTTTGTCCATGTTCATCTTAAGACCTATCCGTTGGGAGACACTATTGAGGTCATTGAGCATAGTGCTTAGGTCCTCCAGCGATTCTGCCATAAGGACTAAATCGTCGGCAAATCGAATGTGAGTGATGTACTCGCCATTGATGTTAATACCGTATCCTTTCCAGTCCAGTAGCTTGAAAACGTCTTCCAATGCAGCGGTGAAGAGTTTCGGGGATATAACGTTAGCCTGTC
The DNA here is from genome assembly GCA_029286625.1 of Parnassius orleans. Classification (NCBI taxonomy): domain Eukaryota; kingdom Metazoa; phylum Arthropoda; class Insecta; order Lepidoptera; family Papilionidae; genus Parnassius; species Parnassius orleans. The sequence continues at coordinate 80,685 of JAGSMP010000579.1, forward strand.
TTACACCTCTCTGCATTTGGATAGGTTTCGTACTCTGTTTCTGTACTCGGATAGCCATCGTAGCCCTACTGTACAAACATTTCAGCACTTCGATATACCGACAGTCAACTACCGCTGAAGGGACTGTAGCACCGCCCAAATTTCGACGGAATCAAAGGCTTTCTCATAGTCCACATATGCAAGGCAAAGTGGCAGCTTATACTCTTCTGTCTTCTGTACAATTTGCCGAAGGGTGTGTATGTGGTCCATGGTACTAAAGCCTCTTCGGAAACCGGCTTGTTCGGGAAGCTGGAAGTCGTCGAGTCTGCGTGCGAGATGATTCGTAATGACTCTCGAAAACAGCACGTAGACGCGGCTTAGAAGGGAATTCGGTTTGTAGTTTTTCAAAGAACAAAGACTGTTTTTTTTTGAAGAACAAGACCACCGCACTTCTGCTCCACGCCTCCGGAGTAGTGCCACCATGGAGGGCGGAATTAAAGAGCTTCTGAAGGACTTCAAGTACCGGTTTTCCACCCGTTTTCAGAAGCTCCGCTGTAATTCCATCCTCACCTGGGGCCTTGCCGTTTTTAAGGTGCTGGAGAGCCATTCTAATCTCGCTCAGACTGACGTCCGGGATATCATCGGAATAGTGTCGGATAAGACTCGCTCTTGGATCGTTACTCACACTTTCGTGTGGATCCAACGATGACGTGTACAGCTGCCCATAGAACCTCTCAATCTCACTCAAAATCTCAGGTGTCCCGGAAACGATGCTGCCACACTCGGTCTTCAGCTTTGACAGTTGGCTCTTTCTCGCAGACAGATCTCTGGCAAAGACTTTGGAGCCTTGTTTCCGCTCCATTGCTTCTTCAATACATGCTGTATTGTAGCTGCGCAAGTCCCGCCGCATGCATTTGGAGATCTGTCTATTCAGTTGCCTGTATGCTGTCAAATCTGTTGAAGACTGCATCTTCATTTCCCGTCTAACAGCCATGAGATTAAGAGTGTGATCGGAGAGTTTTTGTGTTCTTCTGCGGTTGCAGTTGCAGTTTCCACGAGCTTATCATTTATATCGTCCACTTCATTGCAGTCTTCTAGGCACTGAAAACCGTTTTGTAACTCGAGCTGAAAGGTTTCGGGACTTTGGATTAGAGCACGAGGGGGATGGAGCGTTGACTTCATTAGACGAGACCTCTCCAACTTAACGTTTAGGTTCAGTGTGCCTCTAACCATTCGGTGATCGCAACCAGTTTTCACCCTCGCGATCACCGAGACATCACTGAACAGTTGTCGTCTGGTCGTCATAATGAAGTCAATCTCATTTTTTGTCGAACCGTCGGGGCTTGACCAGGTCCACTTCCTGTGGGGCCGCTTTTGGAAGAAAGAGTTCATCATAAAGAGTCCCTCTTTCTCCATGAAGTCAGCCAGCTGCTGGCCCCTTGGGTTCCGTTTCCCTATTCCAAATTTCCCTACCTTCAGCTCACCGTTCTCTCTTGTGCCTAGTTTTGCATTGAAGTGTCTCATTAACACCGTATAGTGGGTTTTGGAGGAATGCTGGGCTTTAGAGATATCCTCATCCATTTCCTGTACCTCCTCATCGCGATGTGCCGAGGTTGGTGCGTAAACCTGTATGACCTTCAACGAATACCGTATGATGATTCTGAGTATAAGGTACGCAATCCTCGTCCACACACTCACAATCTTTTCAACGTTGTTAACGCGAGACTTGTGGACGATAAATCCGACACCTCCTTGGGACAGATGGTCGCCCTCCCGGTAATAGAACAAGTTGCCGGATTCGAGGATTACCGTGTCCTCCCCCTCTCTTCTGATCTCGGGTAATCCTTTAATATCCCAGCGTAACTTGTCTATCTCTTCTTCCAGCTCCAGGATCTTCTCGTCAGTCCTCAGGGTGCGTACGTTGTATGTTGCCAGGTCGAGTCATCTAAGGTGGCAACCGAACCTCCACCGGAGATTCTTAGCACCCCCTGCCCCGCCGTTACCATGGTCGCCACCGTAGCCAGTAATAGCGGGGCCACCGGAGACTGGGGGCCGTCTCTTCGTAACTCTCAACATGGGGGGATATTTGCCATAGTTGCCACGCTTGGCGAGCGGGTTGGCAACCGCAGTTTTTTTTATTTTAATATTGCTGATATCAGAAAGATGCTGCTGCCCATCTCCTGCCTGTTTCCCATTGTCGCCTCTTACGACACCCACGGGAAGACACGGGGTAGTGGATATTCTTAACCGCCACTACACGGCGGTTAAGAATATTTTTCGGGTCGCTTGCCACTGGGAATAAATCCTCATCGACGTTGTTTTTATTATATTAATATTTTATATGCATATATAAAAAATGTTACATATTTATATAAAAAGAAATTAAAAAGGTTCAAATCGGTACGTATACATTAATGGCCTTATATATAATCATTCATTATCGCTAACTTATGTCAATAAAGTATTAATGATATGTATTATACCTGTCTTTTTGTATTGTCATTTAGTGAAGATTTTATATAAAGAAATGTCCGCCGCGCTACCTCAATGTGTGTTAGCCGACTTCACACGTGTTTGAAATATTTACTTTTTAATTTCTCGGACATGTAGATTTCCTCACGATGTTTTCCTTCACCTCCGAGCATTTGGCAAATAAGCTCTTTTTATTTAATATTGTGGAATAAAACGGATTTTTACGGTACATATCTCGTTTAATTTTAACTTTTTTAATTTCCAGCGTTTCAGGCGCTTTACTGCACCCATGGTCACGTAGGTCACGTAACTTTAAAATATTAATTTTGGGTCCGATTAACGTAGAACAAGCTTACAGTAGTCTTGCAGTAGTATGCTAGGGTTCGAATTTATTTTATTAATTGTGGGATACCAAGCATATGGTAACACCCAGACATCTTCTGTATTAAAATTAGGGTGTTTTTTTATTTTATTTTAATTGCCTTGCAAATCATCCTTGGCAATAATAGATGTTATTTTGCGAGGATTTGTAGTCTTTTAAATCTGAGGTGAAATGGTTGGAACCATAATGAACATGCTGACATACTGCAGATCACCCGGAGCGTCGGTGTTTCATATCAGCCATATTAATAGGTCGGGGAAAAAGTTTCTTCGTATTTTGTTTGTATAAAATCGAATAAAATCTCTTTGGTTGTACTGTTTGTATCTGGCTTGTTTTAATATCAATACATAAAGTACATTAAGAAAAAGAAAAAGTTAAAAAAAAAACACTTTTCCGCCATTTTTCAATTTTTTTTCTGTCTGCCAAAATGAATGAATCTAACGAAGAAATTGGATACATTTGGAAGTTTTGTTACAAAAAAGGGAAAAATACAACTCCAGCCGCAAAAAAAATTTGAGACGTTTGTCAGTAAGAGTAGCACAAAGTTGATTCAAGCGTTTTCAGTCCGGGAATTTTGATGTCAATGATGCAGCTCGCTCTGGTCGCCCTCATACGGATAAAATCGATGCCATTTTTGAAAAAGTGGAGCAAGATCGGCATATTAGTGTTTGCGACATAGCCGAGGAATTGAAAATTGACCACAAAACAGTTTTGACTCATTTTAATAAGTCTATACAAAAAAGCTCGATATTTGGGTAACTCACGACCTCACTGAAAGAAACCTAATGAATTGTGTACTCATTTGCGATTCTCTATTGAAACGTAAAGAAAACGAATCATTTTGAGAAAAGATTGATCACTGGTGATGAAAACTGGATCATCAACAACAAGAAAGTGTGAAAAATCATGGTCAAAAGGTAGTCAAGCTCCACAGACTGTAGCGAAACCCGGATTAACACGCAATAAGGTGATGCTGTGTGTATGGTGGGATTGGAAGAGCATCGTTTATTATGAGCTTTTACCGCCAGGCAAGACCATCGATTCGGATCTTTGCTGCCAACAACTTATGAGACTCAAGCAAGAAATTGAGAAAAAACGGCCGGAATTGATCAACAGAAAAGGATAACATGATAACGCCAGACCACACGCATCTTTGACCACTCAGCAAAAATTGAGAGAGCTTGGTTGGGAAGTGTAAATACATCCACCACACATTCTTGACCTTGCACCTTCAGATTTTCACCTGTTTCGGTCTCTCCAGAATTCTTTGGGTATTGTTAGGTTAACATCAATAGGGGACTGTCAAAACTACTTGTCGCATTTTTTTGATCAAAAATCCCAAGATTTCTACAGACGACGACTACGGGATTATGTCACTACCTACAAGATGGCAATAAGTATTCGAATAAAATGGCACATATATATTATAATTAAATGTAATTAAACTTTGAAAAAAAAAAGTCTCGAATTTATAGGTATATAAAATACGAAAAAACTTTTCCCCCGACCTTTTATGTTCGTTTACGCGGGTTTTATGAAACTTTTTATTTTTCCTATGTAAGAGAGACCGCATTTACCAGCAAGCAGCATCATTGCAACAAACTGTCACGGGTTTGACTCAAAACGGTTAGTTCACATTTACGAGTAGATTTGGTGTGTAAAATATGAATGTCAATATTCACAAATATTATATTAACGAATTCTACCTTAACTCGTGCCAGTTTGTGTACAGGTCATAGTTATAATTGTTAGTAAGTTTCATCATAATAATATGCACTATAGTTAAATTAAAAGCTTCGCTCTTAAATCGTTACTGAAACATTGCAGTGACGTGAATAATTAATGACACGTTCATTAGCAATTGTCAACCGCATGCAACGTGGAAATAAATCTGATGTAGACATACCTATGATGCCATGATACTATAAAATTAAAATTAAATCCATCCATTTCATCCATTACAGCCTATAAAAGTCCACTGCTGAACAAAGGTTCCCACATAGATTGCCTCACGGGGGATTTGCCATAGTTGCCATGCTTGGCAAGTGGGTTGGCAACCGCAGTTTTATTATTTTGAAATATTATCAGGAAGATTCTGCTGTCCATCTCCCATTTCATTTTCCCTCTGTCGCCTCTTACGACACCCTCGGAACGATGTGTGGATATGTTACACCGCCACTACGCGGCTTAAAATCCAAATTTGAATATTTCAAAATGCAAATACAAAGTAAAAATTTGATTTATCTTTAGACACTTATGAGTCTATTTTTAATAATGATCTTAATTTTGAGTTTTATTTTATTTTATTAAGGATGAAAATCGAGTCAACTTGATGGTAAGTCGATACTCGTACTGTGCCTACCTTCATTTATACTCGATAAGAATCGTAGTACAAATAAATGATGCCTTGTTACCTATAAAAATGGAAATATAACAGCGTTGTGCTGCTATGTTACGCTTGTGTGTGAGTGAATAGTGCTTTATAGTCTAGCCGACCATACTGTAGCCATAATAATACTACTGCAGCTTGGTAGATCACATAAAAATTATAAAATATTAAGAATATTTATATTTTGGTGCACAAAACCACATATTATCGTGTGCGTAAATATTAGAATGATCCTTAAAATATTTTAAATAGGTAGTTTAAAATTAACGGTATGTTTTAAATCTATATTTGAATGTATTTTTTTTCTTCCTTCTTTCTTTCGTCCTGTATTTTTCAAAGACCTTGATTTTCAATGGCCTCTCTCTTTGTATAACAAATCTGCCAAACTTGACTACATTTAATAAAAATCAAGGCCATTACAGTTGCTATGACGAGAGTTACATACATGCCACACAAAGCGATTTAATACCAAATTTCTCTCACTATCTCTTTCTCTAATGTATTTTTATTTATTTTATTCGGAACATCAACGACATTGATACATCATTTCACTCACAACTCGGGAAAGCAGTGCAAGTTAGTAGAGCTCTATCTCCGTTAGTGGTCCATAGTCTGATGATAACGGCTACCTATGTTTAATAAGGCATGTAGAAAAATGTTTAATTGATTGAGTATAAGTTTACCAAAGGAATTATCGTGTATTTATCATTTTATCATCGGTCTTTAAGGCGAACAGAAAGATTTTATAATTATTTTGTCATTAAATTCCAACGAAGTAGAAAGGCTATTAGTAATATTGTTGAAGCACACATCAAAAAAAGACGAATGGAGACATTCAAAAATGTAAATTGCAACCATAGTACGACGTACTTGATTATCACAAGCATAGAACAACACAGGAGGTGAGAAGCCATAGCGTTATTTTCCGATACCAAACTGTTTGTAATTTTTTGTGGGGGGAAATCTGCGCCACGCACACTTTCTCAGTCTCCCACACAAAAATAATTGTCTGTCACTACGAAATTCACACATAACAATTAAAATAACACATTAAATATTTCACACACACATAGATATATTCTGTGTCATAACAGTGTAATGACGTGACGCAACTACATTGACAAGTTGCATACAGCCATGGATGTAACAACTGTCGATACTCATTATAGATGAAAAGCTGGATATTATAATAAAGATGTGACTTTATTTATTTCTATTATAATGAACTATTTACAGTTAAATTACGCAAGTAGTCTTAATATCTAATATTTGTACCTCAAAATGGAATCATCATGTTAAATAGCCGATTATTCACGGCGTCGAAGCGGCTTCACGGCGTCGGACGGTCGGATCGACTGGTGATGCGAGGAAAATCGAGCCGGTTGCTTCAGCGCAACCGAGAGCTTCCAAAGATTGCCGTACGGGCGCACAGTAGGGACATTCTTTATGCATAGACGAGCACGTTTTCTTAAAATAGCTTTTACACTTATTACCTGTTCTTGAGCACGTTTAACTTCCGTGAACGCAGCAATAATTTTACTGTGGCGGGTTTCATGATTTTGGGCCTCTTTGACGTAAACACGACTCTTTATAAACTGAAAAAGACTAACGGTGAAAGTTCCGGCGAGTTTTCACGTTTCATCTCCTGTAACTATCCTATCGAAACACTTGTTGGGTCGTCACCACACAGCTCTAAATACTGCCTACAACAGTCAACCCGCGCCTGCTTTTGAAGCGCAGTGAGCATTCGCGGCACCCATCTTGCACTGACTTTTGTGAGGTTGAGATAGTCATGCAATATGGTGTGTATGGTACCAACAGATAAGTTAGTCATTTCTGCTAACATCTTAATTCTTAGTCGTGCATCTTCTAGTACATGTTTTTCAATAATTTTCACATTTTCTTCTGTAGCCGCTGTGATTGGCCCACTCGGGCGGGGTCCATCTTCGATGCTTTCCCTACCTCTTTTGAATTCACTTTACCACATCTGTACCGTTGACATTGAAGGAGCAGTCATAGCAGGAGTCATAGAAGGAGCAGCATTGTATACGTGGTAGAGCCATGCTGCAGCTATATTTACAGTATAGTTGTAGCACGAATGGGTCGGCTCCACCGGGGAAGGACCACGCTCTCCCAGAATACCAGCGTAAAATAGCAGATTAATACTGCTGTGCTTCGTATGGTGAGTGTAGAGAACCGGAGACTCATTTTACTGGAAAAGAGGCATTCCATCTTAGTCCTCAAGGCTGACAACGCATCTGCATTTTGATTCACAAACGAGGATAGATGTAGATGTCTATGGACCACAGCAACCACTTACCATCAGGTGGACTGTGTGTTCGTTTGTTACCTTATTACTATATAAAAAAAAAGTCTTGGTAAACCGCCACCATTTGACAACGGCCACCAAGGATGTTTTTTGAGATTTTCCTTGTTTAGTGAGGAATTTAATTCACCGCACGGTGTTCGGATTTTTTCGACATTGTCGAGCCAGTCATTCCCGTCGTCTATGACTGAAGGTTACATAAGAAGTATTGAAGTTATCAAGACGATATTTCATATTTGTACCCTCAGGTAGTGTCGTTAGCTAGTGATTTTTTTTAATTACCCTCATTATTAGCAAAACATCCTAATACCGAGAATATATTACACGCCCCTCGCATAGATTTTACAGCAAGTGGACGTCGAAAAAGATTAGATCGTATACGAAATGGGATTTCGGAATTTGCATTCAAGATCAGTTCTCAGTAGGAAGTAGTATCATTCTAAATAAGCTAATACGCTGCTCGTTTAGAAACTAATTTCAAACGGTCTAAGAGTTCCTTAAATATGTAGATGAACACACCAGGGAAAGGAATCTGATGCAAGACAAGCGATCCGAAATTATGCGTTGCGGCAAGCAATAGGTAAGGGGTGGTTGCACCCAAGACTTCTTACAAAAAATGTGCCCTACTACCTTAAAACTATTCCTAAAAGAAAAAGTATATTAACAGCCTATGTACGTCACACTGCTGGGCACAGACCTCCTCTTGATTACGAAATGATTATAGAATAATTTGTTCGACGCGCGGAATGTGTGTCCGTGGTTTGAATATATAATATCGTTTGCAATATGTTTTATTACATTAAAAACAATAGAAAATATGAAAAAATTTAGTACAAAAGATTATTTTTATTTTTGACTGTATAGTTAGTTTCTAAATAACTGTCTATTTGAACACCTCGTAGACATTAATTCAAAAGCACACTTCAGAAAATGTTAATATTTAAGAACCTTTGTAACATTTCGCTTTATAAAGGTATTCAGAAGCTTAATTTTACTTTTTTACAACCAATTTTATTTATTTTTATTTCAAAGAACAAATGTATGAAAAATGTGAAAAGTGTCCTCTTTCTAAAATTAGATTGGTCATAACAATTGACGAAATCTAAGAAAAATAACTGCTCATTATCTAACACGAGCAACATTCCAAAGTCTATCACATACTGATCATCATCATAATCATCACAGCCAATGAAATTCCACCGCTGAACGTAGACCTCTCCATAGATTGCCTTAAAAGTTACTTGCAACAGTTGTCATGCTTGGAAGAGCCGTTGGTAACTGCAGCTTTTTATTCTCTAGAGTTGTTATCAGGAAGACGCTGCTTTCCATCTCCTGAATTATTTACCTCTGTCGCCTCTTATGAAACACACGAGACGATATGGTGTAGGTAACAACTATAAATATTAAAAAACTTGTCAACACGCCTGCCAAGTAGAATCACGATTCATGAATGATTCGGCTCTACCGGGGAAGTACCAGGTTTTCACGGAATAAAAGCGTATGTAATAACATAATGCTGTTGAGTTTCGTATGGTATATATTTGTATTAATAATGTTATCTATAAATGATATCTTTGTGGATCACTAATTTTTTTGTAAAAAATTAAAGAGATTGCCAAAAATAAAAACCAAATATAAATAATATTTAATTTAATAAATAGCATCATGTTTCGCACAACACCTTATATTAACTTGTTTCGGACTATAAAAAAAACATCGTTTTGAACATGTCATGACAGCACAAGATATCATTTGTTTAAATATTCCTTATATCTGTATCTGTATTTCCTTATATTTGCCCCTTTTTCGTAAGCGTGACTGCTGATAATAAGGTTTGAATCCTGATTCGGGCTAAAAATCTATTATTGAGCTTTTCTGTCAAAAAACTCTCAGTGGAATGCAGTCGGAAATAAGGTAGAAAGCGATTTTTAAAACGGCTTGCCTCGGAAAGCACGTAAGGCCGTTGGTCCTTCGTCTGATTTCTCCCCAGTCGAGCCGGATTACCTTCCCACTGGATCAATGTAATCTCCCATAATATGATGATATGAGAGTGGCAGAATAGAGAGTGCAACTGTGCTAGCGCACACACTCGGACAGTATAATCTTGTTCTACGCAGATGGCTAGTCTTCGTTAAGACTGGCCTCCGCGACCTAAATTTGGTCTGGAGGTCATTCATATTATTAATATTTATTGTAAAGGTTTATGTAGGGATGATGTAAGAATATCAAATAAGTACCCCATATCGTCCCATGGGTGGGATAAGAGACGACAGAGGGAAAGAGAAACAGGAGATGCGCAACAGCATCTTCCTTCAAATGACTCAAAATTATAAAAAACTGCGGTTGCATCGCAAGCATGACAACTATGGCAAAATCGTCCCTAAGAGCAAATCTTTGGGAGAGGCCTGTGACCAGCAGTGGACTTTTATAGACTGTAATGGGTCGATATAGGTATGTAATAGTATATTTCATTACGAGTGCGGAAAGCCTGTCATTGTAAAGAGTTCCGACAAATGTCTACCCGAGCCGAGGCGCAGCCGAAGGTGAGGGTTGACAGTCGGAACAAGTTGCAATGACGGTTCCGCACGTGTTCTGAACAACTATTTTTAATACAGTTGCGAAAAAATGAGCAATTTAATAAAATAATAAAAACAGAATAAACTCAACTAACTAATCATTTATTTCTTATAAAAGTTATAATTCACATATACATTGAAATTGGTACAGTCTTTTATACTAATTGGGGAAGTTTTAGGTTGCATATTTACTGTTTGAGACAAACTATTATTAGTATGATTGTTCATGTATATTTGTCAAAGGTGTTATACAATGGCGTTTGCTAGTTGATGGAATTGGATCTGATGAATTATCATTATCAACGTAGGTAAATGGACGAACGTTCTCTTCAGTATTGTCATGTGAAGGAGACGGACTGGACTTTAAATTAATGGATTGTCTGATTTTGTTCCCAGTTTCTAGTTTGTTGTTTAATGAATCAGCAATATAGCCTTCTGCAACTTTGTCAGACTTCCAACCTCCTAGTCGCTTTAAGGACGTCAAATTGGCTCCTGAATCTGCCAATAATTTAATAGAGGTCCTCCTGAAGCTGTGCCCAGTATAATACTCAGCATCCGGCAGACCAAGAAACGTAGCTGGCTATTTCTTTTGGCATATTACCAAATTTGTTTATCCCGATCGTTTGAGCTGTACACTTCCCTTTTTGATAATTTTGGAAAAAACGGTCGGTTTTTGCTTTTTGGGACCGCTGATTCATATATTTTTGCACTATTCTAAGAAAATTTCCTTCAACAACAAAGCTTCTCGGTATCTTATTTTTTGTATTCGGAATCTTGATTAGTAGCATTTTTCCATGGGCTTCAATATCTTTTAAAGTAATATTGGCTAACTCCTCTCTGCGGCAAGCTCCAACTACGCCAAAAATCAGCGCAACCTACAAAAAAAGGGATTTGATTAATATTTTTTTAAATAATAATATTGACTGTATTTTACGATTTCATAAACTGAATACTAAAGAAAAATATAAGTATTTATTAATAAATTACCTTTGTGGCTAAATAACGATCATCGGGAGCTTCGTTCAAAAACCTTTCCACTTCATTCGATGTTAATATTTTCGACTTTTTAGTTGTAAAACCGTCTGATTGTCGTTTTAAGAAAGCATTTAGTTTTGGGTATTCACTTATATCCACGTTGTTCCTTATTTTCAGCATACTTTTTATCATCGAAAACCTCGACCATAACGTAGAAGGTTTTAATTTTGCTGAGAGTTCGGAGAAGTATACCAACATAACATTTTCTGAAAAACTATTTTCTCTTCTCTCCACGCAAAAAATTCGTCGTATGTAGATATGTAGCGACTTTTTGACTTTTCCGGTAAAATGTTCTCCGAAGCATTTTGTGCAATTATACTGAGTTCCGGTGGTGTTAATTAAAAATAAAATATCGTCAAAATTACTCATTTTGTGCAACAAACAACTAAACTCGCAAAGAACATTTTTGGAAAATGGCGCCAACCGTAAAAGAATATAAGCAGAGTTTTTTTTATTTTCTTCACCCATTCTGGGTAGGCAAAGGGAACTATGCCCATACAGCCAAGTCTTCAGTAGAATTTTTTTATTGATATGAAATGAAAAGGAAATTTAATGAGATGAAATGAAATGAAAGCTAACCTAACTCATTGAATCAAATCATTAAATCTGATATTGAAACAAATTAGTAGCTTCTTTTTAGAAATATTTGCATGAATCATAAAAACTTCTATGAATTTTTGTTTAGTAGAAACATCGTGGTTGGTTTTTTCTTTTTAATAGACATTATTTTGACAGTCGGTAAAGAGAACACACGAGTTCGGAAAAGGTAAAGAAAAAGCTCGAGTATGTAATAGCCCACATTCTGAACGCTATACGTCCCTGCAATACGCCACTTTTTGAGCATCTGTATTAAAAAAACATTTTCCCGTATCAAATACTTTACATTCACTTCTTTAAATATATTTGTTCTCTATTATCCTGTATGTCGCATAAAAGGCACTTGTACAAGCACGGAGGTACAATTACGTACACTCGTGTGAGCGTGGAACTACTGGTTGTTGTTCACGATTAATTTAACACGGTACACTTTTATTTCAACATGTTCGTAGTTGCTTATTATTAACTGCTAGCTGTGCCGGCGATTTAGTCTGCATGGAAATATTTTCTACGATTATTTCAAAGCCGAGTAAGTTAGTAACTGTATTATATTGTATTTTATTGTATTCTTGATTCTTGAAATTTCTTCTACGAATGCCAACCTCACCTCCACGTTAATCATCAAACGAGGCTTTGGTGACGGAAGAAATTGTGGTATTTAATATTAGAATTCTTAGCAAGTAAGAAATAAAAATTAAAAAGGAAAGATGGAAGAAGAGAGAATCAGGCCTCCTCTCATTGTTGGAGAAGGTTTGAGGCTCCTCTTCGTCACATTCTTACTTCGTTACGCATATCGTAAGATTTCACTTAAAAACGCTCTTAAAATTTAATTGGGCTGTGGATCGAACGCGGGTTTCTCGCATAGTATGACATTCAGTTCGTGTGCCTAGCCTTCTGAGTTATCATGGATATGATAAATAAAAGACGTGCATGTACCTATCGACAGCGTATGTTGCACTGATGTAACAATATGGCGGAGTCGCTTGGCGCTTCGTTGTAAACTTACCCTTTTATATAAAACAATTATAACGATACAAAACAGGATAACTTTAAAACGATGCTGTAATTGGATAACACTTTCATTATTGGAAAATTGCTTAGAAAAAGAGACCTCAAGCAATACTTGAAATCCAAACTAATCAATTATCGTAAGATATTTCAATTCTGAAATATATTTGAATATTTCAGATTTTCAGAATATTTATTTCTATTTAAAAAAAACATTTTACTGCCGTATCTTGAAGAAACTTTGTGATAAAGGTATGTTTTAGCGTTTCAATAAAAATTTTGCGTCGGCTAAAAATATATTATGATTCGTAAAGTTAGTGTCCTTTGAAATAGTACACATAATATTCATATTTCAAAGTTTATTCTGTTATATATATAATAGGAGGAAAGCAATATGGTGAGGACGTAAGACAATTCATAATCTTATTTCATTTCATGAGTATGAATAGGCGATCATGGGAAATGCCAGAAATTCCTCATGGCTTCCAATAGATGGCGGTATAATCATTCCATTTATGCCAGACGTAAAATATGCAGATCGAGTAATAATAATAATAAATATAATATAATATAATAATATAATATAATATAATAATAATAAATATAATAAATATAATATAATATAATATAATATAATACAAAATAAAAATCAAAACCTGGCAGACCGAGTTCGGTTCATCATACGCTCGAAAATATTTGATGATGCCGAACTCAGACGACCACGGCGTGAGGCTATTCCCTTATCGAATGAACCAGCTATAGCTGGGGATGCGGCTCCTAAGGCCATACACCAGCAGCCACATGTGGAAGCCGCCATGGATCTTCTCGCTCTGGTTGATTCAGGCGATGATGGAATGGTCACCCACGAACTAGAGTAGATGAGGAGTAAATTGGAGGAGGCGATTGTGGAAACGCGATGTACGCCTCTCGAAAATCGACCGCGACTCCTGCGCATAACCCTAAGCAAGCGGAATTGGGATGTCGGGACGGCCCTGAACCCATTGCTGGCAAACTTTTTGGAAACCAGCCGGGACCTTTGCGATACGGACTCAATACTCTTTGGAGCCGCTTTGACAGTTTGCCGCATTGTTGGTGCTAAACTTCCCACGTCTGGACGTGCTACTGGGCAAAGTAGCACTATCCCAGCCTGGAGAAGAAGGATTGAGGACCGTATCGCAAAGGCAAGGGCCCTCATCGGCAGACTGATAAGCTCCAGGTCAGGCAATAATAGGCCGAGAATTGTGCGCACCGTTAGGATGGCGTTTGCTGGGACAAATATCAGTTTGTCCCAGCCGGATATAACGCAAAAACTGACGGAGCGCATAGACGGCGGATAGCGGATTCGGCAATATACCGAGAGGATGACAGGGTTCAACCAGAGTCGTCTCTTCCAGAGTGATCAGTAGAGGCTCTATAAATCATTGGAGCGGCCAATGGTACGTGAAACGAGCCCAGCGTCGAATCAGACCGACACTGTAAACGTAAACCACAGCGAGGGCCCTTGAACGGAAGTTGTGGCGAGTCAGTGTGCGAATGTTACGCCTATGGACCCCGTCATCATAACGCTGGGATCGCTCATTTGGTTCCTAAAGACCGGGAATCCACAGACCCGAGCAAATACCCCCCATTACGTGTCTACCCACCATATATAAAACACTGACATCCATTTTGAGTACGCGAATCATTCGTCACCTGGATTTAAATCAGGTGATGTCGCGTGCTCAAAATAGATGTCGGGGCGGTGGTCGTGGAATCAAGGAACCACTCCTCATTGACGCGGTCATTGGCAAGGTGGTTAAAAGCAACCTTCGGAACAAGTCAAGGATATGTTTAGTCGACATTACCAATTCCCTATGACGAGAACTTCGTGAAAGCCGAAACAGATAAACAGATAAACAGACAAAATATCTGGACCTGGCTCACGAGGTGACCGACATGTGGGGTGGTATGCCGACCGAAATTATTCCTGTGGTCGTTTCTGCGAACGGGCTAATCCCGGTCAGCTTCTCAGGTCATCTGAGGTGACTGGGACTCCGTGACGGACCGCTCCAGGCTGAAATGTAGAAGGTGGTGCTCCTTGATACCGCCCGCATCGTCCGCCGGTTTCTTTTCCTTTCCCCCTAACTCTCGGTCGTTTGATCTTCCCTGTGAGGGCTTCCATCTGGTTGGGTTTTTATTTATTTATGTATTTTTTATGTATTTATTTTATTGAGTGGACGGCCGGAGACCAAAGTGGAAAATGAAGAATTAAAGGCTATTGTGGAAGCGGATCCATCACAAAGCACTTCAGAGATAGCTGCAGGCTTCGGGGTAAGTGATAAAACTGTATTAATCCACTTGAAGCAAATCGGGAAAGTAGAAAGCTTGAACGATGTGTACCTCATGAATTGAGTGAATCGAACTTGCAAACACGCGTCGACTGCTGTGTTACTTTGCTCAACCGACACAATAATGAAGGGATTTTAAATCGAATCATTACTTGTGATGACAAGTGGATACTATACGATAATCGGAAGCGCTCGTCGCAATGGCTGAACCCTGGAGACCCAGCCAAATCCTGCCCTAAATGAAAATTGAGTCAGAAAAAGTTACTTGTGAGTGTTTGGTAGACTAGCGCCGGTGTCGTTCACTACAGCTTTCTAAAATCTAGCCAAACGATTACGGCAGATATCTATTGTCAGCAACTGAAAACCATGAAGGAAGAACTAGCTGCTAAACAACCGAGATTGGTCAATCGGTCTGGGCCACTGCTGCTTCACGACAACGCAAGACCACACACTGCACAACAAATAACCACTAAGTTAGATGAGCTACAATCGGAATGTCTGCGACATCCACCGTACTCTCTGGACCTTGCTCCAACAGATTACCATTTTTTCCGGAATTTGGACAACTTCTTACAAGGAAAAAATTCAACTCCGATGCGGCAGTCCAAACCGCCTTCAAAGAGTTTATTGATTCTCGCCCTCATGTTTTTTTTTTAGTAAAGGGATCAATGAACTACCTATGAGTTGGCAAAAGTGCATAGATAACAACGGTGCATATGACTTTTTATTCCTCCCGTACAAAACGCTAATTTCATATGTAAGGACCTAATATATATATATATATATATATATATGTTTCATTTACAATTATATATTTATACAGCCCAACCAGATGAGAAAACTATATAGATACCCCATAATAATAATATAATAATAAATATAACTCCTCGATACCACCCGCATCGTCCGCCGGTTTCTTTCCCTGAACCTCGGTCGTTTGGTCTCCCCTGCCGAGCGCTTCCATCTGGTTGGGATTTTATTTATTTATGTTAGTTAAATAAAAATATATTTATGTTTATTTATTATTTCCTTTAATATATTTATTCAGCCCAACTAGATGAGAATACTCTATAAATACCCAAAAAAAAAAAAAAATATAATGTCCTCCCGACCAAATTTAGGTCTTTGCAGCCAGTCTCTAGGGAGATTAGCCATCTACGCAGGACAGGATTATAGTGCCGAAGTTTATGCGCAAGTACAGGTGCACTTTCTATTCCCTCACTCTCATAGTCCGATGGGACAATAATCCGACACGACCAGAGAGAGATCAGGCGCAGTACCAACGGCTTTACGTGCTTTCCGAGGCAAGGGTGTAAAACACCGCCAACTTCATGATTCCGAGCTACTACTGAGAATTTCTTGACCTGAAATTCTCAGTCTGACCCGGAATTCGAACCCGGGACCTCACGATCAACAATCGCGTTTACGACCACTAGATGAACGAGACAGACCGGGTACTGCAATCGACAATCTACTCGTAACTGCCAAGCGTGACGATTATGGCAATTTCTTCCTACAAGGGTAGAGGCAAAGTTTTAAAAAAAATTTAGCTGTGCCACTTCAACAATACGGCACGGCCTGATCATATATCTTGAGAAATTACTTAAAACAAAAGTGTAAGATTTTTTCGAGCGGTAAACGCAGTGTATTGTGCCTCTCATTAGATGGAGTAAGAACCTGATGAGATGTGCAGAAAGTGAATGAAGGTAACCCTGGACCTTGCTGTATGGCAATCTATCTGTGATAAACAGACAGATTGCCATACAGCACACAGCAACTTATTATTAGCTGTAATGTTGATAATGGTGAAGCCCAAATTCTGGTAAGGAACACCATTAATATAATAAATGTCATCATCACGGTTTATCAAATGTTCACTGCTGATCATAGGCCTCTCTATAGGTTGCCTTATAGGAAGCATATTTGCCATAGTCGGCACACTTGGCAGGCGAGTGGGCAGCCGCAGTATTTTATAATTTTGAACTATTATCAGGATGATACTGCTACCTATCTCCTACTTCAGTTTCACTCCGTCGCTTCTTACGACTCTGATGAGATAATAAGGGGTAGTGGATACTCTAACACCGCCACTACAAGGCAAATAAAAATTACTGTACTTTATTTAATCTGAGAAAGTCACTAAAATGAAAGTCTTGTTACTTTCGAAATGTAATTCATTGAATGAAAAATCGTTATAGGATCGATGTTTCACACTTAATGACGTCATAAATTCTTGTTAGCTTTTAACAATAATGCATTACAACCCTCTGTGACCTGAAAAATCAAGACCCTTAAACAACTTTTTAGTACACAATTCCTTGGATTGTGGTATTTCTTACGCCCAACATTTAAAATGTACCTAATTATCTTTTTATTATAAAACTGACGTGCCAAATAACTTATAGTCCCCAATAGAACGTACTAAGTGCTAAGTGGCTACTGGAATCCATGAACATCTGCAGCTAACTTCAAACAAAGAAGGCTGCACATGCGTTGTCTTTGCTTTGACTTCTGATGATTCAGATGGAATGCCTCGCAGCCTATACTTATACTGACTGTCTATACCCTTCAGACGCGAAAATAGTAGTACATGCACTATTTGGCGTCAGAAATAAGTAAAAGGGTAACCTACTGAGACAAACTCCTAGACGGAAAAGGGGACCTAACATCTAGTAAAGTAAGTTAAAAAGTAGTCCTATTTAAAAGAAAGAATGAAACATCTTTGTTCAAGGCTATATCATACATAATGGCAACACATGAATATAATATAATACCTATTATTATCATTAATGCAATATATGACGTAGCAATGCCCTTGTGACTTGCCATTGACATGAAAATGCCTTAGACTGTATTGATGATGATGACGAAAGATTTAATTCACGCTAACGGACATCTATAAAAAAATCTACACATAGCTACATTAATGTAATTACATTAATTTAGCTATGTGTAGATTTTTCTAATAATTAGTAAAGTTAAAAGTTAGTAAGAATCAATATAATTATTATAAGAATCAATATAATTATTATATTAACATTGTAAATATTCCCATTAATCACTCCAAGTAAGCTTAAATTGTTCTTGCTATGAGTAAATCACCACAGTAGACGGATTTCTAACTTTCACTTTACGTACTTGTACGTATCTATTATTAATATTACCTACTGTCGCTTAAATTTCAAAAATAAATAACTGAGAAGAATAATATCCTGTCGTTTCCTGCTACCCTTTTAAAATTAAAAACTGCTCGGGGCAAGCTCTGCAACAGAACAAAGGCGACCCCTGCCAAGCTATCCGTGAATTTCTGCAGGCTTATACTTCGCATCCCTTCTACCCGGGGTACAAATTGGAACACTACTCAGGCGTATACCTCAGAGAGGGCATCTGTTCTTGACGCCTCGGCAGTCTTGATGGTACGGACCTGTCCATCTTTTCACTACGCGTAGACAGCGACCACCATCCCCGCGTCCACGGGTGCCTCTATAGGTCCCATAGCGGTAATGCCAACACGGACCGACTCACCGACCACGTCCAAATAGCTACAGATTCCTTGCTATAGCAGATCCTATACGCAGAGATCGTGATGGATATCAGGTCTCATCCGGATGGATATCAGGTCTCCATCGACGCTCTTCTTGGCTCACGTTAACGTCGCGGTTGAATTTTGCAGACTATCGCCGTGTTTGGCACTATATGTCGACCGATTGGGATAGAATGCGGTCTTTTTTTGCACCCTTGGGGCCGGGTTTGCTTCTCGCCGGATGATCCCAACTTTTATGCTGATTCTGTCGCTGATAAGGTAGTTCAGGGTATAGAACTTTTTATTCAATCTTCTGTGGTACCCATCGTAGGCAGATCCCAGCCATGGTTTGGTCGCTCCTGTAAAATAGCATCACAGTAGAGTCAGACATCAGTTGAATTGGCGAGAAACTAGTTCGCCTTCCTTCGGGAACCCGTGCACTTTGGTCTCTCGCCAAGGTTGTCCAAGGGAACTTCTGTCAGCGATCTCTCCCATCTTTGCACAGGTAATACGACTCACTCGCCTATGCCGCACAGGAGAAAGCCTCTCTATTAGGCTCACTTTTTGCGTCTAACTTGACTCTCGATGACGGGGGACCACAATAACTGCGAAGAAAACAAACAAACAATAACTGCGTCATTGTTTAAAAAAATAATAAAAATTTTGCGAGGGATTAGAAGTCTATTAGAACAAAGCGTTCTGCAATTTTTATTTAAAACAATTACAGTAATAAAAAAATGTCTGCTTTTAATTTAACGGTAGCGGAACCACGGGTAAAAGCTAGTATTGAATAATTTCTAAAGTGATACAAAAAATTGTGGAAATCTATTCAGTTTATGATAAAAATGCGACAGAATTTATTAATCTTTAAAGAGACATACCCAGGATTTCGGCGTCATAAGCTTCTATAAATTATATTAAATGTTATATAACAGTTTCGTGTACGTGAAACTCTTACGGTATATTTCGACCTATAAGCCCGAAAATAATTCGGCCCAGTGGCTTTTTCTTTTACAATTTGCTTTGTCGTAAGTCAAAGATGTCAATTACTGAGTACGCGCTACCGTGCTCGGAATGACAATAAACGAAAATGACGTTTAGGAGCCTTAAATAAATGTTTAATAATTGAACATGATTTGATTCACGAAACCTTTAAATGTGACTATTTCTTTTTATTTACCTTAATAGTTCACAGCCGAACTTGGGCTCCCTTCCATTATAGGAAGGATTTGCCAATATCTCCTCGCTTGGCGGGCGGATCGTCAATCATAGCACCAGATGTCTTGTACCTTTGACGCTACTTCCCATAGCAGGTTTAGTACACGAAAGAAAAAAAGTAATTGGTGCTTTATTTTGCAGTAAGTTTTGTACGTAATACATAATGTATGTAAATGCATTCATTCATTACGGCCTATTCAGACTTTATAAGAAAAATGACACCGCCTGTCTCCTATTTCAGTTTCCCTCTGTCGCATCTTACGACACCCACGGGTTGACATGTATATAGCTCTACTCTCCCCCGGACTCTACCCCGACATAACTATCTGTGTTTTATTAATCAGCCACCCCTAAAACACTACTCTATTAAATTCTGCTCTAAAACGTTTTTGACAGTTCATATCCGTGATATTTAAAGTATGCAGACTTAACATATTATGACAAACTCATCTCTCCGTCATATTATTATGATTATTCATTTATCATTTTATTTAGGTATACGTACATACTTGTTATATTCGGCGGTATCCAAAAATAGGTTTGTATATCTTTTTGGATACCGTTGCAATCAGGTAATATACTACCTAATCATTTTATGATTTTAATGCTGAGTTGCATACATTAAACTGCAGCTGACAAAGTCCAAGCGAAGCACATGCATTATTCATCCCAGTCGATGTAAGTTCGAGGACGTAATTATTACAACTTCAGTCGAATAGCGCTTTACAAAGTATAATCCATATAAAATGATATAAATCTTTAAGGAGGGTTTGTATTTTATAATAACAACTAGCTGTTACCCGCGGCTTCGCCCGCATGGTCACTGGGAAATGAACTATCCATTGCTTTTTGAAATGAAAGAAAACTGAGTTTTATGGATTTGTCTGAGATACAGCCATTAAAAGGAAACTGAGCAAAATTGATTCGTCAGCCTATTTAAATGTTTTGAAACGCAGCGTATAGGAAGGCATGAAAATAGCCTGTTTATTCCAAATGGAAATGGGATATTTTTTTTATTCAAGGAAACTGAGCATAATTATCCGTCAGGGATGCAGACTTTTGAAAAGAAACTGAGCTAAATTGATTCGTCAGAGATGCAGTTTTCTGAATTGAAAGGAAACTGAGCCAAATAAGAGATCCGTCAGAGATGCAGCCTTTTGAGTTGAAAGGAAACTGAGCTTAATAGGTCCGTCAGAGGTGCAGCATTTGGAATTGAAAAGAAACTGAGCTAAATAGGAAATTTTGCATTGAAAGGGAAGATCTGTGGGAATTCTGATTAATTGATTGTGGGAATTTTGGAAAAAAAACTAACTGAACACTATTTTAAGACGCTACTGTACACAATGTTATATGTTTTTCCATTCGGGAAAGAATGGAGATTCTGGGCATTTGACACACCGAACATGCTACATACAGCTGACCATGAGAGAAGCACGGTTTTCTAAGTTGACCCCTGCTACCTGTAACGTTTGCCTTTGCGCTTTATTAATTGTCATTGCAAAACTGAGCTAATAGGAACTGCAACCTTTTGAATTGAAAAGGAAGATCTGTGGGAATTATAGGATCCGTGGTATAATAACATTTTCACCTTTTCCTACGCCTGTCAAAATTGTAGCACCGATTATGTTCCGTCCAAGATGTCACACGCAGCCTTGTCCCGTTACATAACCGAGGAGCATCTAAATTTCGCATTAGCATGACTGGGACGCCTAATTTTAATTGAAGCTTATGTGAGGCACACCTGAAAACTATAGAGAATTTAGAAACTCTACGGAATATGAAGTGCTCTGTTCTGTGTCCATAACTGTGTCACTGACAAATACTCTGTTATTTCTCCTGCTACTTCGCTTAATATATCTGAATTTATTTTGTTAACGCTCTCATTTTTGGTGCAAGAATCGCCCTTTCACATAACCATTTGTCTTCATGCATGTTGTTCGTTAAATCTGAATAAACGCTCGCAATTAATTCGGAATGACTCTGTACTAAATTACAAAATCTCTCATCAATTTAACGCAGCCCTCAGCATCCGTTTCAACCCCCATCGCCAATTTTAATAATGTGTCAGCATAGTTTCCACATTGATATCATTATACAAATGCACTCTCATATTCGTAGTTAAACTGAATTTTGTCACCTTATTCCATAAAATAGACGACTTGAGGCATGCTTTAGTTTCATCTGCAGGTGTGCCCTTTTGAATGACAGGTAAAGTTTGGCGAAAGTCACCAGCCAGTAAAACCACCATTCCTCCCATTACATCGGTATTGCTGCACAAATCCTGGAGCGTTCGATTTAGTGCCTACAGCTTTTTATGCGACATTGTACTTTCGTCCCACTAAAAGTTTGCATTGTCGTAGCATTATACCTCGTGCACTATTTTTTCTAAAGTTGCAGATCGGCGATTCTTCCTGGGCTAGATTTAGAGGAGTTTTAAAACAGAATGTGCAGTGTGGCTCACGCTTGCAGCGTGGCTATACCGGAGGAAGCTACGGCCACAGCAATGTTTTATCTTTCCGTACTTGCGCTAATAATAAATTTAACAAAATGTCTTCCAGTTCCTCCAGGGCATTTAAACAGAAAAGTGCTATTTCCAGATTCAATTTGTCCTAATACTTTGTCAAAACTTGTTTTTGTTCGGGAAACAAGCAGGGTACAAATTCGGCTACTTGCTGCTGCAAAGCTGGTATATCGTAGTTTGTTTCGTATAATTTCATCACTTAGTTATTTTCGGTTGTTTGCTGAGGGCTTATCATTCCAAAGTCGCTTAATTTTTGCCTACCATTGCTATTACTTTATCTTCAATTTTCCAAGTGCTTCATTATAAATGTGTTCATTGTATGTCATGTTCGCGTGTGTAACCTTCGCAAAATATCTTCCGCCATGTACTCTTTATATTTGTCCCACAATTTATGTGCATTAGATAGCCCGCAAGATGATATGAGAGTTGCATAAAGATCCCTAATTTTGGCTGGTGACTGGCACTGCACAGCTTCCTCCATGGTTTCATCCCAGTGATTATCGTTTTCTAAAAGATGCAGAGCTTTACATGCTTCTCTATAAGTTGCGCATTCCTGACCGTTGACAGTTTTAAGGTCTTTATATCCTGTAGGACCCCGAACATGGTGCAGCAGCAATCGTAAACAGAAACATTCAAAATTAGTTACATGGACGGTATACACATGACCAAGGGCATCTGATGACTTTACACCGGGCCAATTTGCAACAGGCGCGCCTTGAATACGGCGTTTCCACTCCTTCCTAGATGTGTTTCAAGTATAATAGCGGGGGACTTCAGAATATAACAACGTTTTTGCAAAGGGGTCGGTTTGACAAAGTTGAAAGAAGGCTGTTAGTGTAGTTTTTGTCGGTGATGCAATTCTTTCTTGGAAATTTCTTTCGGTGAAATATACACGCTCTCCATTTTCTAAGTGCACAGCAAGGTGAGTAACTGTTGGGTGCCTTTCGTGTAAAGGGAAGCCAATGAGACGCCACACTGCCTCGTTACTGCTGACATAACGCTCTGCTTGAAAGTTCTGTACTTCATTAACGGGCTCACCTTCACTCCTGAGATTAAATATTGCTTGGTCGCTTCCTTTATTTATGTACTTACAGATATAATTGATTGCGCGGACAGAGCTACATGCTTCTACATTAATGTGGGCATTAAACATTTTACATAGAATGGGCGAATACGGGACAGTCCAGCTTGTCTAAGGTTTTGAACGCTCCAGAGCGAGATTTGATTGTAACTTTCCTGCCACCATCTTCGGGAGCTCTGCGTCTGTATAAAGGGTAGCCATTGTCATTGTGCACTGTTTCTTTTAATAGCTGTTTAGGAATTTCTTTGTACATTTTCCTTCTTTCATACAGCGATATTGAATTTCGTGCTCCACATGGACCGTGAATCATATTTCGGACGATGGTATAATACAATTCTTTATCTTGCTCAGGATCCGGAATCTCGGTGCTTATTATATCGTCTATTGGCTGGGCCGCAACTTCTCTTTAAGCCATATTAGAATGTGGGCATGCGGTAATCCTCTTTTTGCCATTCAATTGAATACATGAAGCACTGCACCTCTCCGAAAATTTTCCCTTTGTTAATTACATACATTAATTTTTGTACTTTTAATCTAAATACTCTAACAACTAAATCGTGTCTGTCAGTACTTTTTGGCCCGGCATTAGCTCCTTGGTTATTTCTTTCCATGTGGGATTGCAGTAAAAGTAACAAAAGATCAGGTCTTCCGTAAGTTCGTACATAGGTGAATGCGTCTTGTGTGTACTCATGTAGGTAGCAGGGACTGTTAACGAATGATGAGGGCAGAATTACCATTTTACCTAAATCTCTGGGGTTTACATTGGCGTGGCTAGAAACTGCATCTTGTAAATGTATATAATTCTCAACGCGCAGCTTTTTTTGATTTAAAGATATATAACGGAGACGTTCAATTTCTACCTTCATATACATGTCTACCAAAAATTGATGAAATAATTGTCTACACCGGGCTTAGAGGTTAAAATCATTTTCTCGCAACATCATATGATACGCATAAAAATCCATTTATGATACTTTTTTGTTCGGAGTAGGCTCCTTTGTGACCGGGTTAATGTGTGGAATTTGAAAATGATAACCCTCTTGTCCTTTGCAATAAATCAATGGGTATTGCAGAGCGTCATAAAACTTGTGTGTATCGGCTACCCGTTGCAACGTATCATCACGTGCTCGCAAGACAATGTCTTGTGAAGAAAATTGATCACCACTAATTACGGCTGCTATTTCGTTTATCAAAGGTGCATTGTAGCGCCTTTCATGCTCTCCTCGAGGGGTCCGATCTGCGTGAATGACGACTTTATAATCCTCTTCAGGTAGGTTTTCTAAAGCAGTTTTAAATGTTTTGACTAAAATGTTACGTTCATGCAAGAATCTTTGAATTTTGAACACTGTGTCTCTCTCAACTCCCTGGATAAATTGGCAGCGACGGTCTACCTCAATTTCTTTGTCACCCATAAAATATACTTGTAAAAATTTATGCTGTTCGTTTTCAGCTGGAAAAAGTGAACCTATTCTATGATAAATTTGCCCTTGCACCGTAAATGTAGGCGAAAATCCCGGCATTATTATTTCCCGATCAACTCCGAAGGACGTCATTTGAAAGCATGAGTTATATTTCCGGATCCTGTTTAAAAAGCGGCGTGACTCATTAGCATCATATAAAAAGAGAGTTTTCAAAGGTTCTTCTGGTTCCCCAAGTAACGGAAGAGACACTTTGCCATTGGAACAGCACATGCCTGCGGTCTCATCTTTCCATTTTAAAGCGCTGCAAAATTGACACGCCTTGTCCATCAGTCCGATAACAACTAACCTGTGATTTTTATAATCAATCAACGGATCATAATTGAATGCTGCGTCATTAAAAACCGACCAATTGTTTCTTTGAAAATTTTGTCGACGTTCAGCTTGGAGCTGTGCATTTGCATCTCTTCGCGCCTGTGTCTGTTCTGGTGTTTCAGATGCTCTTATAGTAGATTGACGTTCAGCTTGCTCAATGAGTCTGTGTTGAATTTCATCAGGTGTTTCCGCGGCTCTTAAGGCGGCCTGACGTTCCGCTTGTTCGAATAGCCTTTGCTGACTTTGAGAAGTGTTTTAGTAGCTCTTAAAGTGGATTGACGCTCTGCTTGTTCAAGACGCCTTTGCTGACTTTGATCAGGTGTTTCAGTAGCTCTTAAATTAGCTTG
Organism: Parnassius orleans; assembly: GCA_029286625.1. Taxonomy (NCBI): domain Eukaryota; kingdom Metazoa; phylum Arthropoda; class Insecta; order Lepidoptera; family Papilionidae; genus Parnassius; species Parnassius orleans. The sequence goes on from JAGSMP010000579.1 coordinate 106,259, forward strand.
ACGCACTGCCTGTTCAAGACGCCTTTGCTGACTTTGAGCAGGTGTTTCAGTAGCTCTTAAAGTAGCTTGACGCTCTGCCTGTTCAAGACGCCTTCGCTGACTTTGAGAAGGTGTTTCAGAAGCTCTTAAAGTAGCTTGACGTTCTGCCTGTTCAAGACGCCTTTCCTGACTTTGAGAAGGTGTTTCGGAAGCTCTTAAAGCAGCCTGACGCTCTGTCTGTTCAAGACGCCTTTGCTGACGTTAAGAACGTGTCTCAGATGCTCTAAAAGCAGCCTGACGCTCTGCTTATTCTTGCCTTCTCAGTTCATCATCTTCTAAAGATTCTAGCGATCGAGCTAATCTTTTCGCTTGTCTTTGAGAAGATACTCTTGAAAGGCTGGACTTACGTTTGCGAGCCATTATAAATTAAAAAAAACCTATTTATAAAAAAACGTTAAAATACCTAAAATTAAATTTCCTTTTAAATATTTTTAAAAGCAAATCAAAATATCTAAAAGGAATAAATATTCCTTTTAAATATGATTTAAAATCAAAACAACAAAACCAATTCAAGACACAACACGAATCCCAAAACGATAGCCAAAAAAAATCGAATTAACTTAAACCAAATCACAAAACAAATCGCAGTAAACCGAAATCGAAAGCAGTAGTCAATATAAATATAACCAACGAAAAAGAAGTAAGTGTATAGGTACCGTATACACTACATATACTATTAATATTCCTTTGAAATATTGTTAAATAACCTAAAACAACGAAAACCAATTCACGATTCTAAATAAACAAAATCCAAAATCAAAGCCAGAGTCTAAATATGTATAAAGGAATACCAACCAAATCAACAAAACCGATCCAAGAAAATACACAAATCCGAAAATGAAAGCCAGTATAAATCCATTCAACCTTAACCAAATCACAAAGCAAATAACAAACAACCGAAATCGAAAGCAGGTAGTCGAATGAGCTACGAAATAGAAACAATTTAAGGGTATAGGTACCGTATGCACAATAAGTTGACGCGCCGCTCAACGGCGGGAGTTAAGTACATGTCAGGAAACATTTCGTTACCGCGTTTTAAAAACCTAGTAACGACATCTAGCGGAATCAATTTAAACTATGTATACGTTAGTTAATAGAACTCTCAAAAAATATTTTTCTTATAATTTTGCACAATTTTTCTTATTGTAATACCGATTCATTCATAACCACATATAAGAACTGTATTCATTTCCGTTCAATAAATATTACTAAGGCTTATTACTAAGGCTTACTAAGAACTGTTTCTACCATTGTTAAGTAATAGTTAAGGGTGAAAGCGTGACAGGTGGTGATAGTATTTCTGATCCATACTTATTATCACGCTTGTAACCCTTGCGGGGTAGGCAGAGCATCAACGGATTACTTATTATCGCCTATTCTGTGAATTACGATGCACCAAAACGTTTGAAGAAAATCAGCTGGTGAATTTTATGTTTTTTATCGCTCTCTTCCCGGTCCTGCGTGAAAAAATACAGATCCATACATTTTTATCTTAATTTTGGTAAAAGACATAATAATATAGATATTCTGACCTTCTGTGTTCGTCCATCGTACCGTCGTCCGTCTTGTAGAATCACGGTGGCGCCACCTAGCTGAATTTAATTTTGCAACATATTCGATTTTCCACGGGAATGATATGTTTTCCGCTGAAAAAGTAGCCTATGTCACTCTACAGCCACCGAACTATCCCCATACAAATAATCACGCCATGCCGACGCTCTGTTGCGACGTGAAAGAAGGACAAACTTGTGCAACATATTCGATTTTCCCACGGGAATGAGATGTTTTTCCGCGGAAAAAAGTAGCCTATGTCACTCTACAGCCACCGAACTATCCCCAATCAAAAAAATCATGCCATGCCGACGCTCTGTTGCGACGTGAAAGAAGGACAAACAAACAAACACACTTTCGCATTTATAATATTAAGTATGGATAGTTATAATACAGTTTTTTTTTATAGGATAGGGTGACAAACGAGCACACAGTTCACCTGATGGTAAGTGGTTGCTGTGACCCATAGATATCTACATCTATCTTCAATAAAGTATCAAAATGCAGATCGTTGTAAAGTTAATGTTAAAAACATAATACATTCATGTTTTTAACATTAACTTATTTAGTTTAGACGCATTGAGTAGAGCGAAACTCAATGCGTCTAAACTAAATAAATTATGAATAATAGGTGTATTTAATTTTTTTATGATAATTATTTTATGTAAGTTTAAAGTTGAGCTGCCCAAAACAATGCCAAGAAGTAGTGAACTTTATAATGTAACTATTTAGACGACATTGTAGTCGTTCCCTAAAATTTGTGATATTCCTTAAAGTACGGTTTATATATGTTACAGTCAAAGCTCTTAACCGGTCAAAACCAGACCAGACTTAGACTGTAAAAATCAGGCAAAAGTAGTTTTGACTAAGGACGTTTGTCAATACCACTTTTAACTGATTTTTGCAGTCAAAAGTAGTTTTGGTTAAGGCCGTTGGTCGAATCCACTTTTAACTGCAAAAATACTGGGTAATAGTGATTTTGACCAAATTACATCGGTTAAAAGTGGTTTTGACCAACAATGTTAGTCAAAACTTATTTTGGCTTATAGCTTTTGAATTTCTGAAATTAAAAAGTTCAATTTTTTCAATATTATATTTTATATTAGGTCCTTATATATGAAATTGGCGTTTTGTACGGGAGGAATATAAAGTCAATTTTTTTTGTAAAATATATTTAATTAATCAAAGTATGCACCGTTGTTATCTATGCACTTTTGCCATCTCATAGGTAGTTCATTGATCTCTTTATTAAAAAACCATGGGGGCGAGAGTCAATAAACTCTTTGAAGGCGGTTTGGACTGCCGCATCGGAGTTGAATTTTTTTCCTTGTAAGAAGTTGTCTAAATTCCGTAAAAAATGGTAATCTGTTGGAGCAAGGTCCGGGGAGTACGGTGGATGTCGCAGAAGTTCCAATTGTAGCTCATCTAACTTAGTGGTTGTTTGTTGTGCAGTGTATGTCTTGTAACTTAGTGGTTGTTTGTTGTGCAGTGTGTGTCTTGGGTTTTCGTGAAGCAGCTGTGGCCTAGAGCGATTGACCAATCTCGGTTGTTTAGCAGCTAATTCTTCCTTCATGGTTTATAGTTGCTGACAATAGATATCTGCCGTAATCGTTTGGCCAGATTTTAGAAAGCTGTAGTGAACGACACCGGCGCTAGTCACAAACACTCGTAACTTTTTCTGAGACAATTTTCGTTTAGGGCAGGATTTGGCTGGGTCTCCAGGGTTCAGCCATTGCGACGAGCGCTTCCTATTATCGTACAGTATCCACTTTTCATCACAAGTAATGATTCGATTTAAAATCCCTTCATTATTGTGTCGGTTGAGCAAAGTAACACAGCAGTCGACGCGTGTTTGCAAGTTCGATTCACTCAATTCATGAGGTACCCATCGTTCAAGTTATTTTACTTTCCCGATTTGCTTCAAGAGGATTAATACAGTTTTATCACTTACCTCGAAGCCTGCAGCTATCTCTGAAGTGCTTTGTGATGGATTCGCTTCCACAATAGCCTTTAATTCTTCATTTTCCACTTTGGTCTCCGGCCGTCCACGGGGTTGGTTCTGAAGGTCGAAATTTCTAGAAGGAAAACGTTGAAACCAAAAATGTACCGTGCTCTCTTTTGCGACACCAGCGCCGTACACATCATTAATCCTTCGAGCTGTTTCTGCTGCACTGGTGCCACGGTAGAACTCGTACTTCTAAATATACCGATATTTCATGTTTTCCATTGTGCGGTAATAAGCGACGCCAAAGAATAAAATAATGAGGAAAAAACAAATGAATAACTATTTTCAAAACTCAAATGTACCAGCTAAATGAATTTATAAATTTAAATTTGGAATTCTTAACCAAAGAAGAGATATTTCAGATCAAATTGGTCAGTACGACAAAACGCTAATTTCATATGTAAGGACCTAATATCATTATAATGTACGCGGCTTTAGGGTGGCCCAAGCCTTTAACCTACTGTTACTGATATTGCGAGTTTTGACCGAGAATCTGAAGTTTAAATCAGACAACACCACTTTTCACTAAGAACGTTGATTAAAACCACTTTTGACTACAAAAATCAGTCAAAACAGTTTTTGAGTAAGGGCATCGGTCAAAATCATTTTTGCCTGATTTTCGCAGTAAAAATTGGTTTTGACCGGTTATGAGTTTTGAATGTGACATCTTGAAACGATCAAACATTTAATTTTAGTTCGTGCTAAGACATATGGTACTTACAAGAATTAAAGCCCCTATTTCAGAATATGAAATTATTTAACTTTTTTCCAGTTCTTTGTAGTCGGCTTTTTCCTTTTTATTAAAAGTATTTTTAAATGCCGTAATTATTTCATTTATTAATTGATTATAGCCCTTCATAAGTCCATGGCTGAACATACACATCTCACTCAAGGAATATAGTTACTCATGGAATGTTTGCGTGCTACTATAGTTTCCACGCTTGGTAGGCGGGATAAAAATTATAAAATTTCATCGAAAGTGATTTGTTATAGTACTTAGATAGTCTGGATAAAATGTGATCTTTGTAATGGCTGCCTTTGAATTGCCCTTGTATTTTCAATTTTAAAATAGTTCTTTTGTTGAAAAAAGTCCAATATCTTATCTACTATCTCGTAAAAAGAAACTGAATTCAATAATATCTTTTTGGTTTCAGTAATGCACATTTTTTTTATTAATGTGGTTTCTTTTGTGGTTTTAGCAGACGGTGAAACGGTCACTTATTACATACTCGTACGTTTACAATATAATATTGCAAGAATGAGTAGAAAATATGAATTTATGCATATCAAACTTTCTTATACGTGGTAGAGCCATGCTACAGCTATAATATACGAGTTTTTCGAGTATTTATTTTTACCCTCTCAGACATGCAGGTAAATACTGTAAGGACTGCGTGCTTTATTAATTTTTAGTGTTGGTTTTAGAGTTACTTACACGTACGTGATTCAGTGCAAAGGATCAATATCTCGTTAAAATAAAAAGTATACCTACTAACAACGAAACGGGATTATATTTTATGAGTAAAATAATATAAGATGTTTCAATTTAAATGTGTAAAAGAACTTAGACCCATGTAGCGTAAGAAAGTGATAGAGAAAAAAAATTGGCTTATCCATAAGTATACAAGATACAAGCAGGTCATTATAATAAAGCATGGTATTTTCGAGCTCGCTTGATGTTAAGTGACTACCGCTAAGGTGTTTTAAATAAGAGCGGAAAATCGCTGGTGGTAGCCGATTCCTGAAACAAGTCGTACCAAAAGAACCGAAATTAATTAAAAAACAAATTTATTTTAAATTAAAGAAAGACAACAAAACTGTTCTTAAGACTAAATGACCCATACGAGGTTGGATACAGAATGACGATGGAGCCGGTGACTCGATGTCTGGTGGCTTGGTCACATTGGCGATGCACGCTGCAGCGTCAGCTTTTCCGCGGTCTTGCATTATTTCTGTCCTAGTTAAGATTCCGGTGTCAGCGATCCCAATACGAATAGAATACGTAATTCACTGGAATGCCCCGGCCCAGAAATGCTTAAAGTATTCCATGCGAGGCCAAACATGCACCTTGTATAGTCGCAATCGGTGTGGTAGTATATATGTGCAATAGATGTGCCCTGAAATTGAGTAGGTATGATAAAAGGGTCCCTTTTTGCAGTCAACGCTCAATACTGCGTCTTTTGAGGGTTAAAATTTTGGACTTCCATCCGAGATTTTGTTTAACAAAGACTCGACTTTAGACACAAGTTTGTTTCGACACTCGACGATAAATTTCCGAAATATATTTGCACGGCGAATGTATAAACCATCTCCAATACTGTCGTCTGCATAACAGTGAATGAAACTTGTATGTAACATCTCATAGATATGCAGAATTATTTAAAATTTTATACAAAAGTGAGTCGTCAAAAACCGTTCCCAATTCAGCATATGCTTGTTGTAAGCAACCTCTGCTAGTCTTCTGTTGGAATATCAAGGCAACGTTGGGTACCTAAAAACTCGTTGAATTAATACAATTGGGTTGTTTGTTTCATTTTTATTCTGAAACCTCAAGTGTGAACTACCAATGTAAGAATTTTATGCAAGCAAGTGTGATCGGGTCAAAGTAGAATACTAAAGATCTCCCTGGATATCTACAAGTCGAGTGGTCCTGACGGAATCCCTCCAATTGTGCTGAGGACGTGTGCTCCGGAGTCGGCACCGGTTCTAACGCGTTTTTTCCCGTCCTCCTACTCCCTAAGTGTAGTTCCGAAATCAAGGAAGACAGCTTTTGTCCACCCCATCCCTAAAAAAGGCGACCGCTCAGACCTGTAGGCCAATCGCCATCACCTCTTTGTTCTTCAAAATAATGGAATCCATTATAAACTGCCAGCTCATGCCGGTACCTTGAGGATCAGCAGCTGATTAATGACCGCCAATACGGTTTCCGTCGGGGTCGATCAGCTGGTGATCTTCTGGGCTACCTGATTCATAGATGGGCGGAGGCAGTAGAGTCCAAGGCATTGGCCGTTAGTTTGGACATTGCGAAGGCCTTTGATCGGGTTAGGCACAAAGCGTTTCTTTCTGTGGGCTGCTCCTTTCCTGTGGGTTTTCCGAGAAATTGTGCAATTGGATCATCAGCTTTTTTGCAGATCGGAGCATCAAGGTCGTTGTAGACGGTGCATGCTCCGACTACATGCCTATTAATGCTGGTGTTCCACAAGGCTGCGTGCTATCACCAACCCTTTTCTTTTGCATATCAATGATATGTTGCGAAGCGGTAACATTCATTGCTATGCGGATGACAGCACTGGTGATGCTCTATACACCGGCCGTGCCAATATTTCTCGGGAAAACGTCGCCGAGTACCGGAAAAAACTTGTGTCTGAAGTCGAGTCTTTGCTGAACAAAGTCTCAGATTGGGGCGACTAAATCTAGTCCAGTTTAATTCTCAGATGACCCAAGTTTGCGCATTTACCACTAAAAAGAACCCCTTTGTTGTATCTCCTCAGTTTCAAGGCACTCCCCTTGTTGCCTCAGCCAGTGTCGGAATCCTAGGCGTCGACATATCGAGTGACGTGCAGTTTCGTGGTCACTTGGAAGAGAAGGCCAAATTGGCCTCTGAAAAGCTTGGCGTGCTTAGCAGAGCGCACACCGCCTGCAACTTTACAAGGCGCAGGTTTGGACTCACATAGAATAGCCGCCAAATTTCACGAACGCACATCGCGGCAAAACTCCCGATACCATCCATACCATCTGGATGCTTGGCGGTCTACCACTGTTTCACTAGGAGTTTTGTTCCGGACCGATACGGCTTAGGGACCTCCAAGAATAGAACTTACTCCTTTTAAAAAGGCCGGCAACGCACCTGCAATGCCCCTGGTGTTGCAGTTGTTCATGGGCGGCGGTAGTCACTTACCATCTGGTGAGCCGTATGCTCGTCTCTTATAAAAAATGCAACCCGAAATTACTACTTTTTATAGTGTCTCGAATGCAAAAGTTAGCTGATTTTCGACCCGAGACAAGATTCTTAGTATTTGAATATATACAAATAAAATTATTATTTTACTATAAAAACTATGTCATTACACTACATTTTCATAAAACTTCTATAGAAATGTTTGTATTGACAACTAGTAGGAAGTATTTCAATTGACTAAAGTATACAATTAGTCCGTCACGTTGCTCCAGTGCGAATAAAATCAGTTTAATAGTGCCACCGGAGATCTAACCCGAGTTACTCGCATACTGTGAAATGTACGGCCGCTGAGCTATCATAGCTCTACGTTCTCTACTGGATCTATTTTCGTTTAACGTTCAGATGCTTTGCATATAAAAATTTGACAAGAAGGACAAACATCAAAGTCAGACTCGGAACAAAAGTAGTCAGTACTTTTGTAATATCCTTTGTCTATTTTCGTAAAGGACACTTTAATTTCCTTATCGGTTGCCCTCGAGAACATTGTATTATTGTCGTTTCCCGGCAACTTTAAATTTATCTATCCACCGGGAATTGTTTCATCTCCATTTTTAATTCATTTCCATTTTTCTATAGAAGCAAGGAGCACATAGTTCACCTGATGTTAAGTGGACTTAATTCCATAGACACCGACATCTAATATCGACTAAGAATAAGAATGTGATAAGTTGAAAGAGATTTGATGGAATCCCTCGTGACCATGCCCTGTTGTAGACTGTTCGGACTCGTACCGCCTGACGATTAGGTAGGTAGAAGAACACGAATAGAAAAACAGTACAACATCTTATTAAAATATATATATACGCATATCCATTTTGTCGCAATGGAACAATTTTCTTGTTAATTAGCGTAAGATTAATTACTTTGTTCCGCTTTGTTCACAGCACTGCCATTTGTTATTTTCTTTCTTTATTTTCGCGATAGATATTCGCCTGCTTTCCTTATCCATTTCTTACAATACCCTTCCCTTTTTGGTTTTCTAGCAACTTTTATTTCATCATCATCATCATAACAGCCCTTCACAAGTCCACTGCTGAACATAGGCCTCCCCCAAGGAATGCCACAAAGCAAGGTCCTGAGCCACCCGCATATATCTACTTCCTGCATGTCTTACCAGGTCGTCACTCCATCTAGTGGTGAGTCGCACTACACTTCGCCTACCGGTACGAGGCTGCCATTTGAGAACCTTTTTTCGCCATCGGTTGTCGGTTCTTCGAGCTGTATGGCCGGCCCATTGCCACTTCAGCCCACTAATCCGTTGGGCTATGTCGGTTACTCTGGTTCTACAGCGGATATCCTCATTTCTAAGTTTAATACGCAGAGAAACCCCGAGCATAGCCCTCTCTATAGCTCGCTGACCTTGAGCGTCCTCATACGGCCAGCAGTGAAGGACCACGTCTCAGTTCCATATGTCATCACTGGCAACACGCACTGGTTGTACAATCTCGTTTTCAAGTTTTGAGGTATACCTGACGAGTAGATGTGTCGTAATTTCCCGAACGCTGCCCAGCCGAGTTGAATCCGTCGATTGACCTCTCGGTAGAAGTTGGAATTACCTAGTCGGACTATTTGTCCCAGGTAAACATACTCGTCAACAACTTCGAGCTTAGTGCTCCCAACAACTACCAGCATAGGTGTGACATGGACATTAAACATAATTTTTGTTTTATCCATGTTCATCTTAAGACCTATCCGTTGGGAGACACTATTGAGGTCATTGAGCATAGTGCTTAGGTCCTCCAGCGATTCTGCCATAAGGACTATATCGTCGGCAAATCGAAGGTAAGTGATGTACTCGCCATTGACGTTAATACCGTATCCTTTCCAGTCCAGTAGCTTGAAAACGTCTTCCAATGCAGCGGTGAAGAGTTTCGGGGATATAACGTCACCCTGTCTTACACCTCTCTGCAGTTGGATAGGTTTAGTACTCTGATTCTGTACTCGGATAGCCATCGTAGCCCTACTGTACAAGCACTTCAGCACTTCGATATACCGACAGTCAACTTGGCACCACTGAAGGGACTGTAGCACCGCCCAAATTTCGACGGAATCAAAGGATTTCTCATAGTCCACATACGCAAGGCAAAGTGGAAGATTATACTCTTCTGTCTTCTGTACAATTTGCCGAAGGGTGTGTAAGTTGTCTATGGTACTAAAGCCTCTTCGGAAACTGGCTTGTTCGGGAGGCTGGAAGTCGTCGAATCTGCGTGTGAGACGATTCGTAATGACTCTCGAAAACAGCACGTAGACGCAGCTCAGAAGGGAAATCGGTCTATAGTTCTTCAAGAGAGCGTTGTCGCCTTTCTTGAAGAACAAGACCAAGGCAGCTTAAAGCTGCTATTTTACGATTCGTAATCGAGGATAGATGTAGATATCTATGGGCCACAGCAACCATTTACCATCAGGTGGACTGTGTGCTCTTTATCAATAATTAATAATATTAATACTGAATTAATCTGGTTTATGATTGCTTGATACAAACGAACTTACCTTAAGTGAAGTTCTATCCGGCCGCGAAGATCCAACTGAAAGGGTCAATCAGACAGGGATTAGTCTTTCATAGACGTTCTACCCCGAAACTGAAATCACACCACGTTGGTTTCGGGTGCAACGAGGTGAATGCGACCCCCCTGAAGGAGTGTCACACAAGAACGGTCGCTGCCCTTTCTGAGAAGATAGGTTAGACGACTAAGATTACGGGTATTCTTGTAGCGGTCCCGATCCTGACATCATGTAGTGGACTGTATTTCATCTTAGGTGGAAGATACTTTAGGAAAAAAACAGCAATTATCTTCAAAATTTCCCCATAAGAGAGCAACATTAACTTTCACTAATTTCCTATCACTTCCCTATGCGTTTGTTTTTCTTTCTTGGTTAAACATAAAACTGGTAGCTGGTCCCGAACTGTCCCGAACGAATTGACGTACGTTGTCGTCTGCATGTATGCTATTTAGCACACAGCAGGTCTCGGGCCTCGGGTATCTCCCCTTTACCCGGAATCTCCTCGCGGTGCATCACTATGCACCGGTCGTGGGAGCCGTTATGGCGTTGTCGGTTAATTTTTCAAAAGTTCGGGGTTCGGTTCCCCGGTCACTTTTTGAAGGAAAAATTTTTTTCTAAAATTGTGTGGTCTTCTAGTATGACCTACATAGGATATGTAATTACTATGCAGATGGTTGTCCTATTCAGGCAGTTAGGTCGGTCTATAGGCTAAATTGGCCTGTGGGCGTCTAAGTTGGCCTGTCTGCGGCATTGTGGGTTATTACTCGACTCTCTAATCGTTATAGAGAGGTTCTCTTAGTAAGGTCGCCCGTCCGGTGGCCGAGCATGTAAAGTGCAAAATTTTGTAGGTGTTCATGTGGCCCGTTATCGGCACGGTCAAACATACCGCGTGCTAATCGAGCCACAAATTGCTCAATGGTCTCCATCTTCAAGTCGGCCGCAATGACGTCGTTCCGGACGTAGCGACCTGCACCGGCGATGGTCCGTAGTGTTGTATTCTGCTGGACCTGTAATCGCCGCTTCTGACGATCGCTCAGGAGCGCGTACCAGGCCAGCGCAGCGTATGTTAGTCTAGATCTTATATATGTTTTGTACAGTCTCAGCTTTGTTTTCAGCGGTAGCTTGGATGCCAGGACGGACGGGCGCCGCCCGCGCACATCTGGCGTTGCGGACGACGATATCGACGTGCGCGGTCATGCGCAGCATCCGATCTATCCGGCATCCAAGGTAGGTTGCGGCCTTCTCGCCAGATTTCTGGCCCTGAGCATCAATGGTGGTGGGAAGTTCCTGAAGCGGCGAGTGAGCAGAGCGGTCGTCTTGCCAACATTGACGGCCATCCTCCACTCGTCCAGCCATGGTGGCAGCAGGTCCAGCAGGCGCTGCATCCTGGCAGTGGCTATGTGGGCTCTTCTAGACGATGTGAAGTAGGCACTATCGTCCGCGTATAGCGCCAGTTCAACATCGTCTTCCCATTCGCGCAGGAGGTCTGCCAGGGTAGGGATGTCATTAGTATAAGCCGCGTACAGGATCGGCGATAGACAGCTGCCCTGTGGCACGTCAACTCTAATTGGTCTCGCTGCGGACTCGGCGTCCTCTACACAGACGTAGAACTTCCTATCTCTAAGGAATGACGCCACTAGCCGCAACATAGCAGGAGGGGTACTTGTTTGTGTTTCTAGTTTGTAAAGTAATCCAGAGTGCCACACTCTGTCGAACGCCTTCTCTATGTCGAGAAAGACGCCCAACGATGTGCGGCCACGGTTGTACTCGGCCGCAAGGTCACCCTGGTCATCTGTGTTGCTGTTGAGTGGCCCCTCCTGAATCCGTGCTGTTCGGCCCGAAGTTGTACGCACGGGCGGAAGCTTCTTAGCAGCAATCTTTCACACAGTTTAGCTAAGTGCGGCAGTAGCGTGATCGGCCTATAGCTGGCTGCTCTACGCCTGTCCTTCCCGGGTTTCGGCAGTACGATCACTTTGCCGATTTTCCAGTCCTCCGGGAAGTGGGATGTCCGCAGTATACCGTTGTAGAGTCGACCTAGCTCTACAAGTATTCTGTTGGGCAGCTGTCGGAGTGCTGCGTTGGTTATCCCGTCGTGCCCCGGCGCCTTCCTAGGTTGCAGGCGGGCTACTGTCCTCCGCAGTTCAGCGGGGGATATATACCACTCTCCTGCAAGCGGTGGCGCGGGCGTCGACAGGAACTCCTGTACGCGGCTCTCCTTCCGGGTATGAAGTTCCATGAACTCCGCACTTGCTGGGTTCGGCATAAATTGCTCCTCGAAGTGCTCTGCTAGGATATCCGCTCTACCTTTGGCCTCGTAACAACGTTCGCCCGCGTTGTTGGTCAGCGGGCAAACGGGGGATCTGGTTTTTCTTAACTGTCGGTTCAGTTTGTAGAGCGACGCGTCTTCCTCCTCTGCTTTTGATATGCGCCGCTCCCAGGCCTCTCCTCTGTGGGCCCGGACTGCAACCGACAGTTCATCCGTTAGGGTGTTCAATTTCGTTTTTAATCTGGGGCAGCGAGTACGCGCCCAGAGCTTCCTCAACGCTCTTTTGCGTTTGAGCTGCACGCATATCTCTCGCGGCAGCTCTTCCCTCCTTCCTGTAGCTGGGACGATCGTAGAGGCCGCTTGTAGGGCTTCCTGTATCGTATTAGTGATTTTCTTTGTAGCGGACTCTACGTCATCCGCTGTGTTGATTGGCGTATATGTTGGAGGTCTCTCCATTAGGTGTTTCTGGTAGAGCCTCCAATTGATCTTCCTTCTAGGAGCTCCGGGCAGCGTAGTCACTGCCTTGAGGCCAAGAGTGATTAGAATCGGGAGGTGCTGTGTATTCAGGTCATACAGCACCTCTGTGGGCAGTTGACGTTCCTAGAGTACGATATCAATACATCCGGATTACTTCGTGGGTCTGTAGGGACGTGCGTTGGTTCCTCGGGACCTAAAACGTCGTAGCTGTTTCTCTCAGCGTCTTCATAAGTGCGACCCGGCGGGGTGATCCTCTGAGACCCCCGCCGGGTGTTTCGCGTTTAGGTCCCCACAACGATGGTAGGTGCTACGCCTTCCATTACCGTCCGGATGTCTGAGGAGCAGAATGGAGTCCCTGGCGGGCGGTATGCTGCGTAGATCCTAGTTCCTCTCCGCCGCCTCCATTTTATGCCGATAGAGCGCATCGTTTCATATGTCGGTAAATCCAGTTGTTGGTGGACGATGTCTCTCCTCACTAGTACCGCCGTGCCTCTGTAGGCGGTCCCATGAGGATTGACCTCGTCCCTTCTGTAAATGTTGTAGTTTGGCAGCTTAAGATGCGTTGATGGATTTAATTTTGTCTCTCCCAGCAATATCACCTGTATGTCCTGTTGCTGGGTGACTGTGCGGAGTTCATGGATCTTATGTTGTATCCCGTCTGGATTCCAGTATAATAGGCGCAGGTTACTAGCCACCGTAATGCCGAGCCAGTAGTTGCGCAAATGCCCCCTGTTTGCCTCCCCCCCTTCCTCTTATGGTTGCCCACCCCTCTTCGTTAATCTCGACGGTCCTTGGGCGACTCTCTAGGGTCCGCTTCGGAGCTTCCGGAAGCAGACCCGGAAGTGTAATCCCCTGCTTCCGGGCAATCCTCCTCAAAACCGGACATCGGCGTTCGTTGGCAGTATGATTTTTCGCACAGTTTGCGCATGTAGGTGTTTCGTCCCTACCCCTCGGGCATTGACTTGCGGCGTGTTCCCCCGCGCAACGGACGCATTTGATTGGCCGAAAACAGTTGTATGAGGCGTGTCCGAAAGCCTGGCAGCGGTGGCATTGTGCTGGGCCCACTCGTCCTTGCCAGGCTTCTATCGTGACTCCTTTCATGTAAAGGAGTTCGCTTATTTTATATAGGTCTTGGAGCCTTTCTTGGCTTAGGTGGTCCAGTTGCGCGAAGTACAGGCACCCCGGCCTGCCTCTGCGGGGGGGGATTGCCTTCACGTAGCGGATAGGGAATCCTGGCGCCTGGATAGCCTCCCCTATTGCCTTAGTATCCGTGTCAACTGGTAGCCCCCTAATGCCCACTTTTGTGGGCTTCTCCTCTTCGGGGGTGTAGCAGTACCAGGACATGGCTGGTATATCTTTGGTAATCTCCATTAAATATTTTTGTATGGCCCGGAATTCTTCCGGGCTCTGGAGGGAGAAGCGCACCCCCTTCCCGAACGGACGAGCATTCGGAGGATGTTCCAACTTCCTGTTGAGCACCTCGAAGTGCTTCGTCCAGTTCGGGAGGCATTCTGCTACTATGGGAGGATATCTGCCCTTCTCGGCCTCCTCGGTTGGTTTGGGCGCTTCAGCCACCTTCCTAGGTACTGCCGGGGCTGCTGCCAGTTGCGCGTAGCTTGTTGATGGTCGTTGGCCATCATCCAGTGGTAATCCAGACGGGTTTTGTGCTGGTTGTCCGTCCGAGGAGGCTAGGGTAGCATACGTGATGCTATCCCAGCCATATGATTCCTCCCCTCCTTGCTCATCAACGGCCGCGTTGCTACGTCGTTCCGGTGAGATAGGAGGGGTTGGTTTTCTCGGCGATGGTGATTTCGGTGGCGATTTATGGCTTCTAATTGCCACCGGTGGAAGTTGCTCTTCTTCATCCGAAGATGATATCCATAAGAATGACGAGTCGGACGAGACGACGCACTGTCTTTTCTCGTAAATGGATGCTTCTGTCTCCGGTGGCGTGTGCCTCCTGGCCGATTTCTTCGCCCGCTGCGGTAAGGGCGACGGTTCGCGTTCGCTCGTGCACTCAGGCGCGGTGAGCGCGAGCGCGGCGCACGGTGCGGGCTTCTTAGGCGGCGATGAAGGCTTCCTGGTCGTTTTAGGAATCTGGCTGAACAAGCTCACGGTCCTTGACCGTTCCGGATTCGCGAGATCCCTAACCATTAATGGCCTATCTGGGGGGCTCCCCCTTCCCCTTGCCGGTCATTATAATTTGCTGTTGGTTACTACTGTTGTGAGTGTGTCCTGTCTATGACCCTACCTAACGTAGCTGAATAGCGTAGTACGCGACGTACGACGTTCGGATCGGGTGGGAGCGAATATAATGGTCGCAAAACTTGGGGCACTGCCTACCCCTTTCTTTATGAAAGGGTTGGGGGAAGTGCTTGAGAGCACTCGCGCACGCGACTGACACACAAGGCACGGAACGCGCAGTGCCAGAATCTGCCTGAGGCCGGTGACCTCGACGCCTCGCGGAGTATACGGACTCGACGCTTAGCGGAGTATGTCGTACCGGCGGTTGTTTGGGACCACTGCTAATCCTCAAACAACACACACTTAGGAGATCCTTCAACGAATTGACCAGTTTACTGAGCTACTTCAAAGCTATGCGCGAAAGAGAACCGCGCACCGCGCGCGGTTTGGCAAAATTTTACATCGATTTTTACTATTGCCCTCTTATATTTTTCCCAATAACTTTATTCATATAAAACATACATAATAATAGCACAAAAAGATCTTAATATTATGACATACATAACATTATAATCACATGAAAACTTTTTGATTTATTTAACAAAATATGCCTATGTTACAACACTTTTTCAAAGTTAGAAATCTTAAATATCTAACAGACAAGGTTGAAACAACAATCTTTATTAATAAACATAAACAGCTTAACTATTACAATAGTTTAATTCACGAATTTACACATATTTTTCACTTAAAAACTACTTTTATTTTCTTATATAAAACTATCTTTATTTCACTATATTTAGACAATTACACAATAGTCCTGAAACATTTATGACCTACTTTTACATACATTTCTGATTTTTTTACAAATTAATAAAAATTATTTTCGTATTTATTTCACACGATTTTGCGCTCGGTTCACATCTCACACAACATGAACAACTGATGTCTAGACAACCCTAATTACATCGATAGGAGGATAATGCCTTCCTTGTCTAAATTACTTCTATCTCTATCATTATGAAACACTACGGTTTACATAATATGATATTCTTATCAGTCATATGTTTCTTATCTGTCATCACAAAAAACAAAAATAATCTCAAGTGCTAAATATATTTCCCTCTAAAATAAGCATTTAATTTAACATAGTACCTCTATTCGTATTGCACAGCTGATTACTATGTAACACATGACTCTAAATTAATTCAAAAATAAACTTTCATGGAATTAACGCTCAACTGGGGAATCGAACCCCGAACTTTCGTTCGAAATTTTATTGAATATATTTGCTTCTAACATAAATTAAGTGCCTGTCATAATTAAATATATTTTACGAGTCTTTAACTTTGTTTATTATTTTTCACAGGAATTTAAGTAAACAATTTTTTTGGCGCGTCGCCAACAGTTACACTTATTAATTCTAGACCGAATAATTCGTCTAGCAGACAAGATCCAAAATCGTTGCCTTAACAAAGACATGAGCAGCTCTGGGCCGACATGTAAATATTTTTTATGATAATAGTCGATCAACAACTCTTCAAGAGCGTCGTGACGCGGTAAAATAATCGGATATTTGTATTCTGAACTTTCAGCGCAGTTGGTAAGGCGGCCACCAACGTAGATAAGGCCATCACATAAAAATGGTTTAAGCTTCATTAGCGCAGGAGACAATTATTACTGGCTCCTAGCTGTCGTATGTCGAATTCAAAATGTCTTTTTTGAATATCGCCTATTATTATATGCTCGGCGGCGCATACTCGTATGTCGAACGCGGTAACTGCTATCGAACCAGAACGAGGAAGTTTATTTATAAATCTGCAGACATAAACAAGGATACGCGTGAGCCTACTCCATGAGGAGATGCGTTTATTAAGATCCTGAACTAGAGACATTTCTGGATCTGACGTAGTAATGGGGTGGGCGGTTATTTTCTTTTCCGGTACGTTGTCTAGCGCTATACTATTATGGTCTGTATTGATGATAGGCCACAACGAGAGATAACTCCATACAAAACCTTTTCCAGGTTTCGACTATATGCTGGGGTGGACAGTCATCCCAATCAAGTTTCAACTGCCACAAATCTTTTATGAGAAGTTTAGCGAAGAGAACAACAGGCGCTACGAAACCCATTATATCCCAAATTCTAGCTACAGTGGCTAATCGAACTGCGCACGTTTAAATAACTCAATCAGCTCATTAGCAACTGATGTAGCTTCTTCTTCCGACACAACGCTAAAAACGATATCGTCCATGTAGATATAGCGAAAAGCAATTATCTTTGCTAGCCAAAATGAATCTCCATCATCCGCAATGAGTTGCTGAATGACACGGTACGGGCTGGACCTTAGTCCCAAACAAACCCTAATAAATTCATATTCGGTAAGTTTTTCTTGCGGGTGTAAACGATATAACATGCGTTGAAAGTGACAATCGCGCCTATTCATTATAATTTGAAGAAACATCTGTTTAAAATTTACAAGGAATATCGTTCAGTGATTGGTCTGAACTCGATATATGACTCACGTCGAGAACCATGCGAAGTTTAGTAGTGGTCTTATCTGTACGCAAAACACCGTGGTGTGGTATGACGTACACGGGATAGCAATTATCATTGTCAACAAGCGGCGCGGGTGACAGATAGCCTTTCTCTAAGTATTCATGGATAACTGAGTCATACGCGGCCTTAAACTCAGGAGCGGCTTCAAACTTCCTCTCCAACACCAAAAAACGTTTCCGAGCGGTTTCATTAGTATCACCAAGCGAAAATATATCATCCAGAAATATCATCCGATTTTGCGAAAGAAATGCTCACATTCTATCTCAGCCGGGGACTGAGTGGGAGGAGTTCTCAAAGGAGATTCATCTATTTGACAAAACCTTTTTACTAGCGTATCTAGCGGGTCTTCATCTGCGTGTGCAGGTAATGTACTACAACACGTCAAGGTTACGTTTTCGCGACCGGGAAGAGCGGGCACAGTGCCCATACTGACGTAACCGAGCGTGGTTTGTATAGCGGGCGGTACAGCGGAATTATCCCTTAATATAACGGGTAATAAAAGTTGCGAAAATAAAGAGGCACCGATCAAAACATCGATCTGTGACGGCTCAAAGAATTTATCATCAGCCAACGGCAAAACTTGTAAGAACGGCATAGCGGCTGCGTCGACAGGCGTAGACGGTAAGTCATCTGTTATTCTATCGACGACGAGCGACGAAATATTGTTTCTTATGTTAGGGTTAAAACGAGAAGTGAACTGGATGCCACAACCCCCTTTGCGTATTTATCTGAACCCCCGATACCCTTTACATTTATATTGTCGTTATTTACTGATAAAACTAATCTTTCACAACATTCCGACGTTATAAAATTGCTCTGCGATGCAGTATCTAATAAGCAACACACTACGGCTCGTGCCATATGCATCGGGTACCATAACCGTTGCAGGGGATAACAGAACTGTAGTGTATACATTGCGTGTAAATAAATCTTCGGATACACAAGATTGCGTTGATAGCGGCGCAGCAATGGACGTTGTACACAACGAAACGCTCTTGCTACTCGCATTGCACAGAAATTGTAATTGCTATTTTAAGTGCTGACTTACCACGTGCTCTGCGATGAAGTAAAACATCGTGAAGAAACCTGTAGTTATGAGCAATTAAATAATATGTTTTGACTACATGTAAAGTCTGCCAACGCGCATTTGATCAGCACGGCGGATATTTCCTTGCCATATTCCTTGCATATTGAAATAAATATTACTAGTGTTTCATTGCAAGGGCTACTTTGTTGATATAGAAGACTTGACGATCTTTGGTATACCTATGTTTGTACATACTCCACAGGAGAAGAGATCACAGTGGGATTCTAAAGGTGAAAATGGAATAATGGTTGGATATGGAGAGGAAACCAAAGGATATTGGATATATTTCGAAAAGAAAAGCACAGTTCAGATAAAGAGAGATATAGTATATTCAGAGAAGCCAAAATAAATAAATCACAATGCACCACTTCGTACATTGTTGGAAGATACACAGGTGGAGAGTGAAATGCCAAATCTGAGTATGGAAGAATGTGTGTGTGTGATAAGTTCTAACTCTTCTGACAGTGGTAGTTTGTATGAACCAAATTTAAGTGAAGAGTACAGCAGTGATGAACCAGATGGGACATCACTGCCCGCGAAGAGGGAGCCTAGTATGCGTGTGAAGAAGCAAACATTCCTCTTTAGAGCGAGGCCCCATTAGTGCGTTGCGCTGCGTTGCGTCGTCGCAGCGTCGTTTTCCATACATTTTTTATGACATGCCCCATTAGACCGTTGCGTCGTCGCGCGCGACGTTTCAACGGATCGACGGACAAGAGACGAAGCGGGAGGGAGGGTGATGCGCTGCGTTGTCGGAGCTCCGCTGCGACGACGGACAGTGATGCACTGCTAGAGGAGGAAGGTAGACGAGCGTAACGACATTTTTTATCTTACCATGAGTGAGCAGGATATTGATATAGATTTTCTCATATCCTTGGTCCAAGAAAGACCCATTATATGGGATAAATCACACGAACATTACAGTGATAAATTTCGTAAAGCGAATGAATGGGTAGCTGTTTGTAAAAAAATATTTCAAGATTACGAGGAGCTTGAGGATCAAAAAAAGAACAAGATTGGTGAGTTGTTATTTTTTTTTTTTTTTTATAGGATAGGGTGACAAACGAGCACACAGTCCACCTAATGGTAAGTGGTTGCTGTGACCCATAGACATCTATATTTATCCTCAATAAAGAATCAAAATGCAGATGCGTCGTCACCCGTGAGGACTAAGATGGAATGCCTCTTTTCCAGTAAAATGGGTCTCCGGTTCTCTACACTCACCATACGAAACACAGCAGTATCAAGCTGCCATTTTACGCTGGTATTCTGTGAGAGCGTGGTCCTTCCCCGGTCGAGCCGACCCATTCGTGCTACAAATATACTACTAATATAGCTGCAGGATGGCTCTACCACGTACAAAATTTATTATATTATTTGTAAATTCAATACATAAGTTAATTTATATCTTTTTCAACTGCCATGGTAAAGCCCCTTCTGGACTCATAAAGTAATTAGCAAATTGGTCTCTGATAAAATTTTCGGCTAATGATTCTTCATGGCTATGGGGTTTCAATTGTGGGAACCTACTTATTGCCATATTGTCTTGTTGTTTTAACCCATCGTGTTGTATAACAAAATTGTGTAAAACACAACATGCTTTCGCAATATTAATAGTTAAATCATATGACGTATCAATTGGCCTATGTAAAATGCGCCATTTATTTGCCATGATCCCAAATGCACATTCCACGTATCTACGAGCTCTGCTAAGGCGATAATTATAAACTCTTTGTTTTACATTGAGATTGGATCCGCCGTATGGGCGCATAACATGCTTACTTAAACCAAGCTTCATCACCGACGAGTACATAAGGATTGGTGGCTCGTTATGATCATTTCAAGTGGTTGAGGATCAGGCAATGGTAATTCATTTCTCATTAAAATCTTGTACAGTGTCGAATTTCTAAAAATAGTAGAATCACTTTCCTTACCATATGCACCCACGTCGACAAAAACAAACTTATAATTTGAGTCAACAACCGCCAGCAAAACAATTGAAAAATAATTTTTATAATTATAAAACAGAGAGCCACTTTTGTCTGGTTTTATTAAACGTATATGTTTCCCATCAATTGCCCCGAAGCAATGAGGAAAGTTAGCTTTGAGATCAAAATCTAATGCAATATTTTGTAGTTTTTCTACTGTGATCTCTTCTATGTACTGTGGTCGAACATATTTCCATATAGCTTGACAAACTGACGAAATAGTTCTAGAAATTGTTGCTCTTCCACGTTTAAATTTAAAATGCAAGTCGTTTATCGAATTTCCGCTGCCTAAGTACCTGAAATAGAAACACAAAAAATAAACAGGGTGGCCCATTTAGATTGGTCAGTGTAGACAAGTTAGGTACTTACACATTTTTTTCTTTCTTTGCAGGTAACGAGGTTGTGAAAAAATGGAGAAGCGTGAAGGACAACTTTTTTCGATACGTAAAAAAAATAAAAGAAAACAGTTCGTCTGGATCAGGGGCAAAACAATTGAAAAATATCATTATTACAATCAGTTGCTGTTTTTGATGAAAGTTGCCCAAAATAAAACTGACAGTAGCCTTGAAATGGTGTCTGAAGAAACGAACGAAATGAAAACACAGCATCATCTTCTCCATTTCCTACAAAAGAAATGTCCTCGTTACCCCCAGGTCCTTCTCGCTACGTGCCTGCAAGCCGTAAGAGATCAAACCAAGCAATAGATGATTTCGAGGCGCAAGCATTAGAAGCGTTGCAAGAGAAAAGAAACCGCCACTTATCATTTTCAAAGGAATTTTGCCTTCTTTGGACAGCTTTACGGAATTACAAACTTTGACATTCAAAGCAAAGTTATAAATATCATTACCGAAATTCGGTTCGGGGAACAGACTCAATCAACAACATGGCAGTCACGCGGATATCAAACTGGACAACAGTATCAAGCAACACCATTGCAGTCACGCGGATATCAAACTGGACAACATGCCCAGTCACCATCGCCATCGTCGTATCGAACAGATGAATTCGAAGCTACCTACTCAACCAACACTACGATTAATAATTTTACTGATGATAGTCAAGAAGAAGATTATAACTTTGCTTTGTTGCCTAATAGTAATACTTAAATTAAACTGTTTTTAAAGATAATAAATTAATAACTGATTAACATTACGAGTATTATGATATTTGAATTACTTACCTCAATGTAATACCAATCATTTCAATTGGTTCTAAAGGGTTCCTGAATTTGGTATACTGCTTTTTTATATGTGGTTTTAAGGTTTCAACCAAATTATTAAAGCTGACCACACTCATTCTAAAAAAATTGAAAAAAGTCTTTTCATCTAATAACAACTCCCTATATTCCTGCATAAAAAACTGACCATCACTATTTCTTAATGCTATCAAAGGAGATATCCAGAATTTTCTATGATTTCTACGTTTATTTCGGCGATGCCGTAATAAAAGCAACAAAAGAACACGTTTGTATCTATCCATTGCAAAGGCTGAACTGAGACGCAGCTGCGTCGGCGTACGCCTTGCGTTGCGTTGGCGCAGCGTCAACGCAACACAGGTGTGGCATACAATGCGTTGTTCCGTTGCGATGATGCGACGCAACGCAGCGCAACGCACTAATGGGGCCTCGCTCTTACACGCATACTAGGCCCTTCTTAAGAGACTTCAATATAAATTATTAATAATAACTCAAAAACTATTAGTCAGACCTTGATCAAATTTTTATATGGGGCCTCATGAAAAGCACCAGCTTTTAAATAAATAAAGAATCATCGAAATCGGTTCACCCAGAAAAAAGTTATGAGGCACACATATAAAAAACACACAATCGAATTGAGTACCTCCTCCTTTTTGAAAGAAAAAGTGACAGTTAACGAACATTGTTTAAAATCATTGTGATTCTTATTTCTTATAATTCCTTTTATAAATTAAAGATCTATTCTATTACTCGGATTATTAAATTCTTTGCGGGTTTCTTTTCGTATTATTTGAACGATAATTTGAATTGAGATTTGTAAATAGTAAAAAAAAACAACAACAACTCGACATTAGCTTACTCTGCTTCTTCTGTTTTCAATCTTTGTTTTCTTTTATTATTCAATTCTTTGCGGGTTTCTTTTCGAATTATTTTAATGATAATTTGATTTGAGATTTGTAAATAGTAAAAAAGCAACAACAACTCGACATTAGCTTACTCGGCTCCTTCTGTTTTCGATCTTTGTTTTCTTTTATTATTTATAATATATAGTAAAATGAATACTCGCAACGCCAAGACGCGCCATATGTAGAACCGACTCCAGTTTACGCTAGAAGAAAGTAAGGCGTCCAAAGAGCAGTGTGAACTGTTGATTAAGGAAATGGATGATAATGAAAAGAAAATAGTTATCATAATTGACAAAAATACACAATTGAAATGTGATATGGTTAAGTTACATACAGATTACACAAGTGTTATAAAAGACAGAGATCAGCTACAGGGACCGGTTTATGAGTTTGACCAATGCGGCAAGGAATATGTGGAAGCTCTCAAGTTTGTTGCTGCATTAAAGTTAGATTTGATTGAGACTAATGAGCAAATAACATAATTTAAAACATAAATAGATAACAAACGCCTCCCAGACTCAAAGTCTGTTCTCTGAGCTTGTGCAATGTAATACTTCAAGAATTTTACAGCAATCTGCAACAATAGATTTGACTGGTGACGACTCTTCCACTTCAGGAAACACAGTAAGGATTAATTGCAGTAAAACCAAATTGAAGAAGTATATATATATATATATATATATATATATATATATATATATATAATAAATACATAAGGAAAGTACAAAAATAATAAAAAATAAGATCAATACCAAAAAATTATGTTAATTTACGTAAAGAAAAGCAAGCATTGATATATGAACTTAAGTTGTATTCAATTGAGGTGGATAACATTAAAAAAAATGAGACTGACGTATAGTGCCTTAAATCAGAAATCTTATCACTTTTTAACTCCCTTCAAACTGTGTCCAATAAATATAAATCAGCCCAAAACGAAATAAAAGAACACATACTGACTATGGATAATCTGGTAAAGGCATGTAAATATAATGAGGAGCGTTTTGACTCCTCAGTAACTCAATGTGAGTGTCAGCGTTAAATGCCAGTTTCTTCAGAGTCGGTGTGTGCTGATAATGTTATACCATCACCAAAACTCTATGACAGTGCCATAGCAGAGGAGATTAAAATAAAAAATAACTTAAGTATTAACAAAAATAATATAATTGTGTATAGCGATGACAGAGGAAAAAAGCTAGGCATAAGTTTAAATAACTTTTTAAAGGGACAAAAAATTACAAATTGCTGCATGCCTGGAGCATCCTCAAATGATATCCTAAATAAAATTATAGTTACTAAATTTTGTCCAAATAGTACAATAATAAGTTTTATTGGTAGAAGAGGCAGTGTAAACAACAAACAGTTATTATCTTATATTGAACAACTTACTAACGTAAATGTACACACAATTGTCTTGTTCACAGTGCCTTAAATACAGGGATTGCCACAGGAAAATAATCAAAGAAATAATTTAAATTTACAAATGAATAATTTAATATGTAATAATAATTTACATTTGACATATAATTGTAATGACAATAATGAAAAAATTAATTTGTCATAAATAATTGAAAAATAAAGTTTTGAACGGAAGATAGGTATTATCTATCTAAATATAATTTAAGACTGGTAGCAAATGTGCTATCTTATTATTTACATTTTAACTTAGCCAAGTTTTTGGCTGCTTCTATTGAGCAGTATAATCATTTGACATTTAATTTGGAATCAGTTCCAACTAATTTTAATTAGTGAATGCGGCAATAGAGGTAATCTCTAGCAATAATAAGAGTTTAAATAATTTAAAATGCAGCCCACAAATAAGTAATAAAAATTGTTTTATTACTTATTAAGATATTCTATATAAGAAATTATATTACTTATCAAGATATCTACTACTAGCGGTCGCCCGCGGCTCCGCCCGCGTGGATGTCGGTTACCGCTGCAAAAAGCCTACCCAGGAAAGACACGGTCAGCAAACAAAATGATTCCCAGGTCAATTCACAGACACCGACACTAACATCGACGAAGCAGTCACTATCCGCAGGCTGAACAGATTTTCTTTCTGTGGATGTTATTTGTTAAGTCCCGGAGTGCAACCTGTTGTTTTAGGATAGAAAACTTAAGCTATTATTGTAGAGCTTCTCTATACACAACATTTGACGTTATATTATTTTCTGGTAACAAAATATACTGATGGTCAGGGCCCCGACCCGTGATAGAGCAACGTAAAGTTGCCCATGCATCGCATTCTTTTCGTAAATCAATTCCTACTAATTTGAATGTTTGGCCTGGGATTTGTTTATCGTGAGTGCGAAAGAAATTTTTACTGGAAATTGGAGCCTTTTGAAGGGTATAGGCAAATCAGTAGGGATCATGGGTATTCTTGGTATATGAGCTAATTCACCAGCTGCAGGGCCGGTGATAATCTTCGCAACTATTAAATTATCTTTTAGCTCCTTTATAAGAAGTCTCGTGCCATTACACATGTTGGGGGGTCTTAAATTTCTGAGAAGCATTATCGGCGTGCCAACTTTTAACGACAGTTCATGAGGTGGAAGCCCAGCGGGGTTCAGAGAATTTAAAAATTCCTGGGGGTAGTGCACTGCGTCCTCGATGTTAGTGACGGTGTCTATGGATTTATAGCACTTAACTTCACCCGGTACTTTCTGCATAATTAAATTGTTTATTTCGTTGACTGTTTCATTCCTGGGAGAAACTATTGCTCTACAACACAGCCAACGAAAATCATTTTGATGTAAGTTTTAGATGTCAGGATATATAGCATCTATCAGACTATCTAAATTATAGACTATTTGACCTAGAGACTCATCCAAAGTAACCGCATAATCGGTGCCCAAATTTAAAGATGGAAAAATTCCTTCTCCCAGTTTCAGCAGCTGTTGTGGAAAATTGCTATGCGTATTTCCATGTAGATGAGCTCTCATATTAGTACGCAAATTCAAATGTTGAACAGATGTCCAAAGGTGAGACGATTTTAAACATGCCTTCATAATATCTGCTCGCGTACCTCTGTTGACGACAGGAAGCGTTTGTCAAATCTCCAGCAAATACAAAAGTGATACCACCCATGACATTAGCAGAGCTTCGGAGGTCTTTTAAAGTACGGTCCACGGCCTCCACATGAGCTCTATGACTCATGGTGCATTCATCCCATATTACCAACGACGCGTCTTGCAGCAACTTACCAAGAGGCCCATTTTTCCGAATAGAGCACGTAGACCGTTGATCTAAAGATACGGATAGCGGGAGTTTAAACGTAGAGTGAGCAGTTTTCCTTCGTTCAAGAGAGTTGCAGCAATTCCTGACGAAGCAACAGCAATCGCTATCTTCCTGATTGCCGTATCTTAGCAAGTATCAAATTTGCGAGAAAAGTCTTTCCGGTGCCTCCTGGTGCGTCCAAAAAATAATCTCCCATGTTATTGTTCACGCTGTCCACAATAGTCTCATAAGCATGTCTTTGATCTGGTACTAATTTTGGCACATTGTCATTAACAAACGCTGTTAGATCATTGCTGTTATACTGTTGTACCATTGTGTCAATAGTATTATTCTGGGTACGAACAGGAAGGTAATCCAAAATCACTTAAATTTTTGTCGTTTAGTTCTAGAAGTTTGTTTTCTATTTCAATTAATACTTCATATAAATGACTTCAGTGAAGGGTGAAGTGTTATCCTGATTTTGTTGTCTGATACGATGTCTAATATCTTCACAGAACTGATCTTTGAAAGTATCCCATAACTTCAATGGTTCCGATGGTTGACAAAATAAAAGTATGACTACGAACAACTCCCTTAGTTTTTTTGGACAATGTGATAACGAAGCTTCGCTTAAAGTGTTACCCCAATGATCATCGTTTTCAAGTAAACCTCGGTCACGGCAAGCTGCTTGATACGTCTCTTTGACAATACCGTTTATAGTTTTAAGGTATGCAAATGAGGTCGGACCGCGTACGTGGTGCAGTAGAATCCTAAGATAAAAACACTCTGATTGGGATGGATGTATCCCGTAGACTCTACCTAAAGCGGCATCTTTTTTTATCCCCGGATGTCCAACTACATCTTCACCACGCTTCCTTCTAGTGAATGTATTATTTGCCCATGTATAGTATTGCGGGACTTCATGATACAGAAGAGTTTTCGCGAATTCATCTTCATTACAGAGAGCAAAAAATGCCAGTAATGTGGTATTGCGTGGGTTTTGGACAACTTGATGAGCTGTCCTGGTGTAAAATACACCTTTGACCGTTCTCTAGATGAACGGCCAAATGCACTGATAGGATGCCGCTCGTGAATGGGAAATTCAAATAAGCGCCAGACAGCTTCAGATGTGCTTATGTACCTGCCATTTAAATAGTTTTCGACCTCATCGTGTGGGTTTCTAAGGCTAAAGTTGCCTGATCTGAACCTTTATTTATATACTTACATATATATTTAATGGCTTGGACAGATTGGCAATACTCCACGTTTATATGAGCGTTAAAAGTCTTACATAGTAGCGGGAGTATGGAACAATCCACCTATTATCTATCGTCACCATGTTGCCCTGATTTGTAGCGTAGTGCTCCGACCGCCATTTCCTGTATCGCGCCTACGATAAACTGGATACCCATCCTCTCCGGTCTGGGTATCGTTCATGAAACAACGAGGTATTTTTGTGCAGACACCGTTCTTCATGCATGGTGCAGCTAAATTATGTTCTCCGCAGGGTCCATGTACCATATTTTTAGTTATAATGTCGTGTAGTACCGGATCAATTTGTTGATCGGGTAGCTCCGCAACTATGACACTGTCGATCTCATCTGGTTGTATTTTAGTTTCTAGCCAGAACAGCAAATGACAATGAGGTAAACCGCGCTTTGCCACTCCACACTTGCCATATAACATTTTACTTTACCGAATATCTGTTCTTTGACAAATAATTTGATGAATTTCTTCATCTTTAAATGAAATACACGTGAAATTATGTCATGACGGTCGAAAGACCGTTGTCCTGGTAGCAGCTCGGCTTTTATTTCAGGCCATTCGGGGTTACATGTAAAAGTGACAAATAAGTCAGGTCTACCATAATTTCGAACGTACGTCATCGCGTCCTGCGTTTTCTCGTGCATGAAACGCGGAGAACCCGTAAATGACGATGGCAATATGACATGTTGACCGATATTTGATGGGTCAACATTTGCGTCATGATTTAAGGCATCTCTGAGATGAATGTAGTCATCAGCCCTCAGTCTTTGTTGATTCCGACAAATATAATTTAATCTTTCCGATATCATTTTCGCCATCATGTCAACACAATATTGACTAAATAAGTCTCTGTAATAATGTAACCGACCGATGTAGCTCAGAAACTCTTTTGAGCTGCCCGTCTCTACCGTGTAAGACTATATCCCTGGGACCTTTGTCTTCATCGACCAAGAGAACAGCTACCTCGTTTACAGTAGGAGCATTATATCTGCCTCTGTGTGCTGTCTGTGAGTGCGATCTGAATGAATAATTAACTTTAAATTATCTGAGGAGTTAAGTTCTAAGTTTTGTTTAAAACTTCGTATGTACACGTTATGATTATTTAAAGCGGTCTGTAATTCGTGAATTAAATCCATTTTTAAGGTTGGTGCGATGCTTGATCGCAACGATAACTAGTCTGCATCCGAAATAAAATATATTTGCAAGAACTGTGGGTTTTGGCCTGATGGTGGTAAAAGGCTACCAATTAGATGATACACTTGTCCTTCAATTTTAAAAGTGGGCATAAAATTTCCTTCCCTGATTTCTTTTGCGCCAAACGAAGTCATTTGAAAAAGACTATTGTTGTGCATAATCAAACTGCGGATCATATCTGAAAGCCAGTCTGTTGCTGTTAGCTAAAATTCGATTGCGAACTCTATTTGTGGACTACTGCTGTCTCTCTGCCTGAGCTCTAAGTCGCTGCAAACGCTCGACACTCGACTCTCTTTCGCGCAACTGAGAGGTCCTTATATTTTGTTCATGAAGACGTTGGGAACGCTCCAGGCTCGACTCTTGAGCGCGTAGCTCAGAGGTTCTCAAGCTTTGTACGGCAAGGCGTTGCGAACGCTCGACACTCGACTCTCGTTCGCGTAAGTCAGAGGTCCTTACATTTTGTTCATGAAGACGTTGGGAACGCTCCAGTCTCGACTCTTGAGCGCGTAGCTCAGAGGTTCTCAAGCTTTGTACGGCAAGGCGTTGCGAACGCTCGACACTCGACTCTCGTTCGCGTAAGTCAGAGGTTCTTACATTTTGTTCATGAAGACGTTGGGAACGCTCCAGCCTCGACTCTCGTGCACGTAACTCAGAGGTTCTCAGATTTTGTTTTGCAAGGCGTTGTGAACGTTCGACACTCGACTCTCGTGCGCGTACCTGAGAGTTTCTCTGATTTTGTTCAGCAAGGCGTTGTGAACGTTCAGGTGAAGATTCTCCCATACGACGTATTTTTGCTGCCCGTGCTTGAGAACTATGTTTAGAAAGTTGAGACCTGGCTCTCTTAGGCATTTTCAAATGTTTAAGATAATGTTATTAGCGTGTAATATTCTAGCTCTAAAAAGAACTGTTGGTTAGCCCTGAAAAGAACTGTTGGTAAGCCCTGAAAAGAACTGCTGGTTAGCCCTGAAAAGAACTGTTGTTTAGCTCTAAGAAGAACTGTTGTTTAGCTCTAAGAAGAACTGTTGTTTAGCTCTGAGAAGAACTTTTGCGTAGGTGTAGTTTAAAGAACGAAACCTAAAAAAAATCGCACGAAAATTATTAGACTTCACGCACGACCGCGCGACTGAGCCGCGCGGGTACCTTACTCATAGATCTAAACTCCCCCTCCCACACGCTCACCGGGCCTTGGTAACGCCTACTTCGCAACGGGCCGTGCAGCAGAAATCGTATTATATTAATTTCGCTATAACTTCAGAACCAAACGTCCAATTTTAATCATTCAAAGACCAAATATTATCTACATTAACTGTACTTAGTGATGAAATAATTTATTTTGATAAGGATTAATAGCATGAGTAAAATAAACGCGTTTAAATGTAGTCCAAAAAATCAAGATTTTTCAATAAAAAAATGGTTATTGTGCCTCACTCGACATAGATAGGTATAGTGTGTCGCGGACTTTTTTGTAGATATTTATAAGATCTACAATTACTTAGAACATTTTATGGTTCTATCTTTAATAGTTTAGGCAGGGTACGCAAAATAAGTAACTTTTTTGGTTGATTTTTTACACCTTGTGTCCGAAAAACCCTAATATCTTACGGAACCCTATTTTTGTTCAAAATTAAATATAGCCTATATTACTCGTGGATAATGTAGCTTTCGAATGGTGAAAGAATTTTTTAAATCGGTCCAGTAGTTTATGAGCCTATTCATTACAATCAAACAAACAAACAAACAAACAAACAAAGTTTTCCTCTTTATAATATTAGTGTAGAAAAAAGACATTCGAGGAAGCGCTAAGATTTTAAATCAGGCAAGCAAAAAGTTGTTAATAACGGTGATTCAGCAAAAACGTACTGATCTATGTTTCATAAACAAAACCATAGACAAATCGTCCAGTGATCTAAAGACAGTTTTATCGAATTTGATTATAAGAATTGCATGGAGACTTTAGATAAACAGGAGACAACTAAATACAATGAATGCAAAAATAAACATATAGATAAATACCAAAAACAAACAACTAAATCAAATGTCCAACACTAACGTCAACGTAAGAACGGAACGCAACCATTGACAACAAACGCGGGTAATAAACAACGCGCGGTCTATAACCTGTCAAAACAATCTCTGGACGACGCGACAGTAAAAGTTTTGGTCAAAGGTATGAATTTCGCAATAACACCGCGATAAATCCCGTATGAAAACATTATCTGTAGTGTTGAGGACTATCTGTATAAAAATAATATTGGTAAGGAAGATTTAGAGGCCATACGTCAAGACATTTCGTCTTTGTTACGTCGAAGCTCAGTGCCGAAATTAAATCTTCCCAAAGATGAATTTAATGCATTGAAAAACTTACGCAACAGACCAGATCTAACGATTCTCCGCGTAGATAAAGGTAATGCTACGGTTATAATAGATACGTCGGATTACAATTTTAAAATACAACAACTTTTATCGGATGAAAGTACGTAGGTAAAGGTCAAAACAGACCCTACAACTAATACGCTTAAAAAACTAGCGATCTAATTAAGAAATACTCCGAGAAATTGAATCTAGACGTTAATTCGATAATAACTACGTGTGCCAAATCATCGAAGTTGTATGGGTTACTAAAATACACAAAACAAACGCTCCATTACGTCCAATAGTGAGTCAGATCGATTCGCCAACTTACAGATTGGCTCAATTCTTAGCTAAAACACTATCACCACTCAGAGGACACACAAGAGCACACACTATGGATTCATACCATTTTGTTAGTGAGATAAAAGACCTATGTCTTATTGACAATGAAACTATGGTCAGTTTTGATGTTCAGTCTCTATTTACATGCCTACCTGTTGAAGACTTCATCTCAATTGTAACTAGGAAACTAGAGAAAAACAACATGCCAGCAGAATATGCAGTATTTTTCAGACATTGCCTTACATCTGGCTATCTATTGTGGAAGGAAGAGTTTTACAAGCAAGTAGATGGTGTTGCAATGGGCTCACCGGTATCTCCCATTGTCGCCGATATTTTCATGGAGGATTTCGAGGAGAAAGCCCTGCTTACTGCACCAGTAACTCCAAGGTTCTACAAGCGGTACGTAGACGACACTTTCACAATTTTACCATCAGACAAAGTAACTGCATTTTTAGAACATCTTAATTCCATAAACTCTAAAATTCAATTTACTATGGAGTTAGAGGCAAATAATTCTTTAGCTTTCCTAGATGTGTTAGTCATTCGAAATCCTAACAACACCATAGGTCACACTGTGTATAGAAAAAAGACCCATACAAACCGATATTTAATTGGTTCATCCCACCATTATCCTTCACAGTTAGCTACCATGGGCTAATCTTTGTTACAGAGAGCACGAGGGATCTGTGACAGCAAACACCTGGCCGCCGAGCTTCAGCACGTCAAGCAGGTTCTGCACTACAACAAGCTTCGGGTCCCGCGCCTACGTCACAGTGATCGAGTGAAGCCGGCCACAGTCGAGCGTGTGCCTGCTGTACTACCATATGTTAGAGGTGTCACAGACAAGATTGGCTACATCTTGAAGCGAGCTTCTATTAGAATATTCTTCAAGCCGCCGAAGAAGATTAGTCAGTTCTTACCATCCGTCAAATGCAATATTCCTCTACAAGATGCAGGAGTGTATAAGCTTGATTGTGAATGTAGTCTCTCATATATAGGGCAAACAAAACGATCTATCAAAACCCGCGTAAAAGAACACATAGCTGAAGTGAAGCACCAACGTTCCGGGAAGTCAGTGCTGCAGTTTGTGATCATATCCTAGACGGCCCC
The DNA here is from genome assembly GCA_029286625.1 of Parnassius orleans. Classification (NCBI taxonomy): domain Eukaryota; kingdom Metazoa; phylum Arthropoda; class Insecta; order Lepidoptera; family Papilionidae; genus Parnassius; species Parnassius orleans. The sequence continues at coordinate 138,453 of JAGSMP010000579.1, forward strand.
CGTAATTACATTAGATTTGATAAACCACAAATTCTCGCGAAAGAACATCGATTCCTGCCAAGGATGATACGTGAGGCTATTGAAATTAAAAAAGATCCTAATTTCAATAGAGAGGGAGGCTTGGGATCCTGTAATTAATAAAATTAAAACTAAACCCAAGCATACCACTACAAGACTTCAAGACACAGTTATTTCAATCTGCGTAGATCGGACCAAAATTAATAATTAAAAAAGGTGAAGGCACTCCGGATTAACTCTGACATCGGGACGTCAATCACCTCAGTCCCCGTGACCATGGGTGCTGTAAAGCATCCAAAACGTCGGGAATTAATAATAATAAAAATAAGTTAATTAAACGCGATATAATCCGTAAAAGTAGTTTCATTCAAAGTAGTAATAACATATATATCCTTTGTATCACCAGATGGTCAGTTCCTTGATATTAGCAGATAAATCATTATTATATAAAGAAAGTAAGGATATTATGAGCCCCTCTGTTGAGCGAACTGTAGAAATGGCTTGTGTCGAGCTCGAGCACCTCATTGTTGTAAGTGTTTACAGACACCCATGTGCTACTTATGACTATTTTGAAAGGATTGTGGAAGAAGTTTTGCTCAAACTTAGTAAACAGAACTAGTCTGTTGTAATATGTGGAGACTTTAACATCAATCTCCTTGAAACTTCTTCTATTAGTATTAAGTTTAGCTCATTGCTTAAATCGTATAATCTTGTTAATTTATTCTTAGAACCACAACGAATTGCTGGGCCTAATGCGACCTGTATAGATAACATTTTTACAGATGTTAAGTCCTTGTATAAATCAATTATTCAAAATTTAAGTTCGGATCACTGTGGACAGTTAGTCTCATTGCCTTACATACACAAAAAACAGAAAAATAAGAAAATTGTGTTTGTTCTAATAAATGACCATCGCTTGGAGAAGTATAGAAGTAATATAGTAAAAAGACTTCCATCACTTTCATTTAAAAATAGTGCTAATTATTTGTATGGTGCGTTATTTAAAATTATAAGTTGTGAATTTAGTAGAATATTTACTTCTAAAACTTTCTCTTTTAACAGTCGCAAATCATTTAATGAATGGGCGACAGTATGAATTCATAAAAATAGGCGAAGGTTATTCGAGCTTTATAATGAAAGATCATATAATAGTAGTGTTATATTTAGAGAGTTTGTAAAAACATATTCTAAAATATTTAAAAAGTGTGGTCCACAGCTAAGGCTTTACATTTAAGCAACAAAATTAAAACTTCATTCAATAAAATTCTTTATTCTTTCTTTCTTTCTTTATTCTTTTATTCTTTAAAAAAAACGTTACCCCCACACTAGGAATTTCTTCTGTATCGTGGAGGCAGTTTACAAACAAAAATTGCACAAGGACAAACATTCAGCCCCGGAACAATTATTTGTAGACCATACAAATACTTGTTCCGTGCGGGATTCGAACCCGCGGCCCCCAGCGCAGCAACTCATTGCTAAGCCACTGCGCCACGGAGCCGTCGAAAATTGACTTAAAAAAATTAAAATTACGTGGAGAATAATTAAAATGCCAAAATTAACTCTCATGTTGCCATATCGAAAGCAATGCTGTCAATTAATTATTGTATTTTCATCCAAAACATGGCTTATATCGAAAATTACAATTAACGTTTTCCGTGTTAATTGTAATTTTGTACCAGTACACCCCTGATGGCAAAGTTAACATCCATTGGTAAAGTTGCCTGACCTGACTGTACGTACATACCTGTAAGATATTATATAACTCTCTTTTAAGGCTCTGTCACAGTAGAGTAAAAAGCTACATAATCATTTTATGCTTTTGTTGCTGAACTGCATACATTCAAGTACTAGCGAATAATATAACTGCAGCTGGCACAGTCCAAACGCAGGACATGCATTATTCATCCCACTCGATGTAAGTTCGAGGACGTAATTATGGCAACTTGAGTCGAATAGCGATTTACAAAGTATAAAATGTTGTAAATCTTTAAAGAGGTTTAGTATTTTATATGCAGCTAACAAGATTCTCAATACAGCAATTGTTTTGGAGCGATATTCTAAAAATATATAAAAATTATGTCTCTAAATTAATTAAATAAATTATGAATAGTAGATATCCATATAAATATTTTAAGTTAGGTTAAAGTTGAGCTTCCAAGAAACCCTCTTAAAAATTGGTCCGTACTAGCATTGGATTTCATTGTTTACTTACTATTTTAATTGTTTTTAATTTACGTTAAGCACTAAAAAAACTTGACTGATTTTAGTCTGCTGTCTAGGCTTTGAGAGGAGCTTTGCACAAACAATACATTAATGCTGGCAAAACATATTGATAATTAACGACTATTTCACATTAAATGACTTTTACGGATTTTATCGCATTTAGTTTTTAATAGTTAAAGTTAATTTTTAAGTAATTGACACGGTAGACATTGTTCTGCCCTTTCTTTGTAGCTTTACAGTGTAAGTGATTTTTAACAGTATAAATATACAATTTATGAATAAAGACACCACAGCACGTTCTATCGGATACAGATTTTGTAAATTTCTTTTTTGGCACTAAAGCGATATAATAAATTGTGAATATGCGTAATTTCGGTAAATATAAAATTCTTTAATAGCTTGATTACACAGCCCCACCAATAGGATTCTAGTTCCTAGACACTATAAACCATCGTATCGATAAAAATATATTATGTGAATATAACCTGAATCGGTTAATTCGTTCAGAAGTTACACGATCACTAACGCACGCACAAACGATTAAAATAAAGGTAATTATTATGTTCGTTTTCTTGCTTGTTCATATTTTATTTATCGAAAAAAATGTGTGATTTTATTATGAAACTCAAAAAACAAATGAACTTACAGTCCACCTGATTGTAAGTCCATGAACAATTGCAGCCAACTTCAAACAAAGAAGGCTACATATGCGTTGTCACCTCTGAGGACTAAGATTAACTTATTTTAACTAACTATTTAGGAACTTTATTGTCATTATGTAATAGTACTAAATTGTCATTATGTATAGTAGAAATATCTTCACTCAATCAACACGTTTCTAATAAAAAAGTAAATGAGTTGATTGCTCGCTACAACGCTGATTTATTTCCGTTATATACTCTTCGTTGCCAGCCGGTCCACGTTGGTGTGGAATGCGCGCAAAGCGGCGATGGGGACCGCCACCCGTCACGCACAGCCCGACACGGCGGAAGGTGGAGGACAGAGTGCAGAGTTGGCACGTGGAATATTAGAGGAAACATGAAAGATAAGACGAATGAGTTGATTGAAATAATGAAAGAAAGAGAATTAGATGTCGTGTGTATGTCAGAGACCAAACGGAAGGGCAGTGGTACTGAAGAGCTCCCTGGTGGGGCGTTAGCTCTATGGTCCGGAGTCCCGGAGAGCGAGAGCGCCCGCCAGGGAGTGGGGGTGCTGCTGTCGTCTCGGTTGGTCGATGTTATGACTGAATATAAGATTGTGAACTCAAGACTACTCTGGGTTCGCTTTAAATTGGGACTGACGAAGTTATTCCTTTTGGCTGTTTATGCGCCGGTAGCTTCGTCGTCCAGGGCTGAGCTGGAGGAGTTTTGGGAGAATGTAAGAAGTTCTAGATTTGGCTAGGGAAACGAAAGAATTGTTGTATGTGGTGATTTGAATGGATGGTTGGTACCGCTCGACCAGGGTACGAGTCGGTGCTTGGAAAGTTTGCGATAAAAGAGTTAATGATGCTGGCAAGCTTATACTAGCGGTATGCAAAGAAAGGGTCTTCTTGTGACAAACACTATGTTTAATCACAAGAAAATCCATATGTATACTAGAGAAAGTAAGAATGAGAGAAGTATGATCGATTTGTTCCTGGTGGATGACCGACTGCGAAAACAGGTGATGGATACGCGAGTGTTCAGGGTGCTGACCTAGAACGGATCACTATCTAGTGATCACTAGATTTAGGGGTTTGTTCGCGGGTTGGCGCTACCGGACGGCGGTAACAGAACCGCATCGGTCTGTCGCATCCGAAGTTGGAAGCTTCAGGAAGCGGATACTAGGACAAATATCATGCGAGGGTAGCCGAAAAGCTTGACACCATCGATGGCAGAAATGAATGTGGAGAGAACATGGCAGAACCTTAGGGATGGAATGGTAAGTGCAGCGGAAGAAGTATGGAACAATAAAAGAGGCAGTAGCAAAAGAAGAGATGCATGGTGGAATGATGAAGTGAAAGAAGCTGTAAAGAAGAAGAAGAAAGCATGGTTAGACTACTTGGCCTCTAGTAATGATAAGGATATGAGAGAGAAGATGAAAGAAAGATATAAGCTGCAGAAAGTTCACACGAAAGCATTGATTGAGGAAATGCGTGAAAAGTGTAGAATGGAAGCGGATAAAGGTTGTCGCACAACTTTAGGGAGAACTCCAAACTCTTCTGGAAAGAGGTTGAAGGACCCGAAGTGGTGCGACGGCCTTAAGAATGAACAAAGTGCTTTGAGAACTAATGACGTCCTCACAGAAAAATCGGACGTCATGCAGCGATGGAGCGAATTTATAGAGAAATGTATGCGTGTGATGATCTTAGTGAGGGATCCGGGGATGACTCCGTGACTGGTACGCCAGACCTGGACCTCGATGACGCTGAGGTCATCAGTATGAAAGAGATTGAACGTGCGATTCGAAGTTTGAAATGTGGTAAGGCCGCGGACCAGACAGAGTTACTGCTGAAATGATCAAGTATGGTGGGCCTCGCGTCTGGGACAGCTTTCATCTGCTGTGCAATTTGTGCTGGCGGACGGGGACGTCCGGATGATTATGATCCGCAGTCATTGTGCCTTTATATAAAGGTAAAGGTTCACATTTTGACTGCGGGTGCTATCGGGCGATCAGCCTGACCAGTTTAGCAAGTAAAGTATACTGAAGGTTTTGACGCATAGGATGCAAGAGAAATCGGAAAGATTTCTATGGGAGGCTCAATGCGGATTTAGACCTGGAAGAGGATGCACGGATCAAATATTTTCTCCGCATGATCACGGAGAAGCTTCTGCTGCTAACCAGAAGATTTTCTGTGCTTTTGTGGATCTTGAGAAAGCATTTGATAAGGTTGTAAGGAAGAAAATGGGAATTGTTGCCGGGGTACGGTGTGGATGGTCGATTGCAGGGCTGTGCAGGCACTTTACTGCGACTGTAAAGCCTGTGTGCGGGTAGGGCATGACCTGTCACCCATGTTTAGCGTCCAAACGGGAGTAAACATACAGCGTCTTCCTGGCTGTTCATACTATATCTCGACAGCTGTTTACAGAAGCTGAAAGATAGCTGTCTGTGTGAAATTGGGTGACATAAAAGTAAATTGTCTGCTGTATGCTGATGATGCAGTGCTTATTGCACCAACAGAGGCAGAACTGCAGGCATTAGTCACGCGTATGAAAGAGGAATGTGAAATTAAAGGTCCTCGTTTGAATGCCAATAAAACTAAGGTTCTGTATTTGAAAGGGACGAAGAGAGAACGTGTGAAATATGGGTAAATCAAGAATGTCTAGAACAGGTAAATGAAATTGTATACTTGGGGAGTGCTTTTACGGGATGGAAGATGTGAGATGTGGACAGGCGTGTCGCTGCCGGGAACAAAGTCAATGGTGCCTTGACTGCTTTAGTCAAAGGCAAGGCGTAGTGAAGAGCGCACGCCTTGCAATACATAACGCAGTGTTGGTACCAACTTTGTTATATGGCAGCGAAACCTGTATGCCAGAAGAAGCATAAAAGCAAGTTGAATGCAGTGGAGATGCGATCTCTTCGTAAAATGTGCGGCGTTACCATGGCTGACCGAAAGCGAAACGAAGAGATTCGCAATATGGTTTGAAAGATGACCTTATCACAAAATTGATAAGGGCGTGCTTCGATGGTTTGGGCACGTTGAGCGAATGAGTGAAGACCGAATGGTGAAGAAAAATATAGCGCGAAAATATTAAAGGTGTCGAGGTAGACCGAGACTAACTTTCGAAGACCATGTGAGCAAACTGCTCGAAGAGGGAGGGCAAGAGTACTCGGATACCTAGACGTGCATGCATGAAGAAGATTATGAATCTGAAAGAAGCGAAAGAGATATGTAGGATCGTGACACTGGCGATCTGTTCTTCTGGCTACCCTGTCAGGGATTGTGCGTGAAGATAAGTGGTAGGTACTCTTCGTTCATTCACAGCGGACAAGTATTTTAATTATCAAACCAGAAGAGCCACGCCACTCGACAGCTGCTGTACCGTGGACCTGACGAGCGGTCAGTTTATTAAGCTACTTAAATGAGATGTTCAATCCCTTGTAAAATAATTATAATTAATTTACTATGGTGATTTATATAGCCTAAAGAGTCTCTTAATTTTTTTTAGGTAATTAACATATTTGGCCTCTCAATATATTTACGAAAAATGTAAAAAACTAACTTAACTATCAATAATCGTTGTGTAGTTTTATCACATAAAAATTGTTTTGATACTTGAAAACTCACTCATTAAAACCTATGGGGTACGTCCCGTTGACATAAAACCATGAAATTTGCAAGAAGTATGGTCCGACAGCCAAATAAGGAACTTCCTATGAGAAAATCCTGCTACAGAGGTAACGATTTCTTATAGAAAAAAAATTTCAAGATACTGTGAGATTTAGCGATACTGGACACGTCTGAGCTAATATTGTAATATATTGCAGAAACCTTTTGAAATAGACTTAAAAGTATTATAAATCTTTAGCCTTTATTGGACTAATAGTACTTTGGTGAGATAAAGTTAAGACAAGATAATATCAAAAAGTTTTAAGTGCATCGAGTCTTTGATTTAAGAAATATTGAGACTAATGTATTCACGTATAAATTATTTCGTTAATTCATTGCAACATTTATATTTGCCATAGTTGTCACACTTGGAGGGGTTGGCAAAAGCAGTTTTTATTCATTTGTGATATTATAAGGAAAATACTGATGCTCAATAAATTTCACTCTATCGTCTATAATTTATTGATTTATTGTCACGGTGTGAC